>JBBPTG010000346.1:0-21940 GCA_038093975.1 Chalciporus piperatus | reverse complement strand
AAAGCTACACTACAACATTGGGCTCACTCAATCTTCTTCATTCTGACACCAAGCCATCCTGTGGGGTGCTCGAAATTTATTGCCCATTCATTAATCCATCTCCTTGGAGCATAAGAAGTCAGTTTTTTTTTTGATTACACAATTTAGTCCACACATGCACTAAATTCCATGGCGGACAGGATGGATCGACATTAATTTCGACCACAATGACAACATGATCTTGGACTTACTCAATATCTTCTGTTTCATCATCAATTTAACCTGTTTGAGTGTTAAATTTCATTGATTTTGACGAGACATTTTACTACACATGTGTACTAAGTATATAGGCACTACACAAATCATAGCTAGTTGATATTCATATCCATATATTCTCTCCTCATCCTCATCCTCATCCATCCCATCTTCTGGCAGTTTCTGCAGGTTATTATTGAGCCACTCTTTCACCAATGCCCTGACTTCCAATTCGACCTCGGACTGCTTGTACTCTGAGTAACCCAACCATTTCACCAGCTCAGTGTCACTGAGGTTGCGAAGATGCAAGGGATAAATGTTATGAGTGATGGCATAATGATCAATGTAGAGGTGGGAGATGGATTGACCAGCTGGATAGGAAGATATGGGTTGATGTTGGGAATAGGGGATGATATGGAAGATGGGGGCATTGGGAGCGATAGGCTCGACCAGTGGGCACGAAGATGGGCCGGATAGACGCAGTAGAAGGTGTAGATGACAATGGAATCAACAATCAGGATGATTGGAAGGGCAGTTGTGTTGCAGCCAAAAACTTGCAGGGGTGGACTAGCCAGTTGCTAGGTCGAGTCAAGAGGCTATTGGAGGCTTGGACTAGAGTCCAATGTGAGTGACTGTGATATATTTGAGTGAAGAAATAGATAACAGTACCTAGAGTCCAATGCGAGTAACTGAAGGTTAGCTACAATGGACTCTGGAGGAGTGTGCGCTTCAAGGTAAACAAGGAAGCGCCAAACAAGTCTAAGGTAAAGCTCTGCTAGTGCAGAGCGAAGCGAACAACACTAGGTAATGAACCAAGTTGGTAGCCTCCATTCAACTTCTAGCCTATCTAGATCGATTCCTCAGGTCATTTTACCTAGTGCTAGGTAGCGCTGTATGAGTCAAAGGAAAGTAAGTGAGTAGGAAAAGGTAAGTTGGGGAATCACCAAAGCAACATATTGGACTGGGTCTCAAGGATAATGAAGTGAGAGCTGCTTATGTAGCAGAATATTTTCACCATGAGCAAGCCTTCAAAGACCAAGAGATGACCCAGGAGATGCGAGAATTTCTGGACAAGACATATCATGTCACCTGGTCTGAGCTCAGCTTACCTGAATCACTTGCACCCACTGACGATGTAGACTTGAGACATGATGAGAATTCGAACATGAAGCATATACCAGTCCCACATACCTGCATGGTCGAGCGACACTATTGCATCTAGCCACACTTCTAGCCAAATGTGGCTTCAGGGACATTCACATCCGCAACAAGACCCCAGACAACTTGACGACGGAGAACATCCAATGAATCACCAATATTCTGCAAAATAACAAAAAAAAATGCGCAGATGAACAATATGTGCATCTGCGTGTTTTATCTGCGACTCCGTCAAATATTCACCCAGCATTCAGCTGACGCAATTTTGCTAGAGGAGAAGCGTACAATTCGACAAAGCCTGTACATGACATAAAATACCAAGATGTTCAAGTACTGCATACATCCATCGTGATTATATTCGCGAAAGAAGAGCCAAACATATTGACGAATGGAAAGACATGTTCTTGGTGGACAATGTTCCCATCATCATCGCTGTGAAGTACCGGCAAAATCGAAGGATATGTCAAAGGCAAACATTAGCTGAAGAAGAACAGCACTGGCAAAGATCAATATGGGAATATTCGTTCAATGGCAGTTGCGCTGGCTACATATATTCAGTGAGTAGCAATTGCATTTCACAAGATCTGACTAATATCTTTCATAATTCAGCTTGATTCCGGTTGAGCAGTGGGAAGCATTGGATCCAGAAGACATACAGCAACAGCATGGCGATGAAATCTATGATTCACCTCATCACAGTCAACATTCAAACATATCACTTATTTGCTGAAGGACAGTGTGTTGCAGCCAAGGACTTGTGGGGGTTGCTGGGTCGACTCAAGACTCTATTGGGAGCTTGCACTAGAGTTCAATGTGAGTTAGCCACAACCGTGACCATATGCTCCCAGGTGACTGGAACATACCTCACTACTGGTGGAACATCTGGCATAGGGTTTGAGCACGATTCCCGCAGCGTACCCCACAGAAGCTGTGAGTTCCAGTCAGTGCTGTCCGCCTTGTTATTCATGAGCTGCGCCCGTATATTGGCATCGGAAATGCACTGAGTGGACACATTATGCCCGAGCACATGCTCTATATACCTTGCCAAACGACGGACTGATCGAGCCATGGTCGATGTGCTGCAATACCCTCTAATGAGAACTCCATTCAGTCTCCTTCATCGATGGAGGTTGGTGCAAAGACCGCGATTCCATGGGAAAGGGCATTCCTGATATCCTCCTCCTTGCTTGCCACAGCAATCATTTGACCCCATTCTTTCCCATGGATGCCTCTCTGTGCTTGGGCCATGAACCATATGGCGTCGATGTCCTGGGAACGATATCAGCATTGGCAACATGCTAACCACTGCTGGCTTACCGCTTGAGAGGTCATCGGCCTATATGTGCCGATCCTGTGTGCAGATTACGATAAGCGTCGTGTACGGTGTTTGGAATCCATGTGGCGATTATAGTCTAGTGCACTCATTGGGTCAATGGAACATCTGAAGAATAGATAATGACTCACTGTTGAAGGGATGGTCCTCCGAGTTCTCCTCCAGGGTGAGGCCATCTATGCCCTCCATCAGATTCATTGGTTCTGCTGAGTCCTCTCGTTTCACGGGAGGCTCTGGTTCCTCCATCTCAATGTCCTCGCTGGCATTGTGGGATACCTCGGTGGAAATATACGGTGATGGTGAATCTCCGCCAGACAGCGTTCTGATCATTCTGGCATCCATGCGTGACCGTGCAATTGCTAGGTTAGATGGGGCCAGAGATGGGGAGAAGGAGGTGGTTGAGGCAGGAGCAGGAGGGGCAATGGGGGCCGCCGATGTGTTGGAAGACGTCGCACGCATCGCCCGTTTGGGCCTTATGGGCCTGGAAGATGGTCCAGGGATTGCTGTAGGTGTACGCGTTCGGGGAGCGGTGTGTTTGATGGATGTTCTGTTACTTTTGGTGATTCCCCAACTTAGCTTTTCCTACTTACTTACTTTCCTTTTCCTCATACAGCGCTACCTAGCGCGCCATTCGACGTCTAACATATCTAGATCGATTCCTCAGGTCATTTTACCTAGGGTACCAACTGGGTTCATTACCTTGTCTTGTCTTGTTCCCTTCGCTCTGCACTAGCAGAGCTTTACCTTACACTTGTGTGGCGCTTCCTTGACACTTTGTTTACCTTTGTTTACCTTGAAGCGCATGTGCAATGTTTGCATCTGGCTTCTTCAACCCTCTAACGGGTGGTCATCTTATTCTTTTCAACCTTGGCTTTGGTCATCCAATTCCCCCTGGTTCGGTCGCCCTCATTCCATCTGGTCCCATCAAGCATGGCAACGTTGCCACCCAGCCCCACAAAACAAGGCAGTCGTTCACCCAATACTGTCGGTTTGCTGCATGAGTACAGCTTTCAGTCCATTAAATCAAGCCCTGACTCCCTGAAGCAGTGGTTCCAAGGCAACCACAATGCACGCTGGAAGAGGGGCATCGGGTTGTTCTCGAGGGTAGATAGTGTTGCTAGCTCCAGTCCAGTCCGGTTTTTTTTAATTAATTAATCAAAAAAAACCCAACCAAAACCAATGAAATGGGCTTGGAATTGCCCGATGTCCTTGAGACATGCCATCGGATAGATATAATGTGGTGTGACCGGTAAATCAAGATCCTCCGCGGTGTTCAGAACAGTTAAATAGTTCATGAATGTTCTTCAACTTGAATAATATTCCCGTGCATTTTGTGTCATCACTGAAAATGGCATTTCGCTGGGGGATCCTATCTCCGTCCTCATCAAAGATTGGGACTTCGATTTCTTCCGTATCCAATAAGTGATATGTTTGAATGTTGACTGTGATGAGGTGAATCATAGATTTCATCGCCATGCTGTTGCTGTATGTCTTCTGGATCCAATGCTTCCCACTGCTCAACCGGAATCAAGCTGAATTATGAAAGATATTAGTCAGATCTTGTGAAATGCAATTGCTACTCACTGAATATATGTAGCCAGCGCAACTGCCATTGAACGAATATTCCCATATTGATCTTTGCCAGTGCTGTTCTTCTTCAGCTAATGTTTGCCTTTGACATATCCTTCGATTTTGCCGGTACTTCACAGCGATGATGATGGGAACATTGTCCACCAAGAACATGTCTTTCCATTCGTCAATATGTTTGGCTCTTCTTTCGCGAATATAATCACGATGGATGTATGCAGTACTTGAACATCTTGGTATTTTATGTCATGTACAGGCTTTGTCGAATTGTACGCTTCTCCTCTAGCAAAATTGCGTCAGCTGAATGCTGGGTGAATATTTGACGGAGTCGCAGATAAAACACGCAGATGCACATATTGTTCATCTGCGCATTTTTTTTTGTTATTTTGCAGAATATTGGTGATTCATTGGATGTTCTCCGTCGTCAAGTTGTCTGGGGTCTTGTTGCGGATGTGAATGTCCCTGAAGCCACATTTGGCTAGAAGTGTGGCTAGATGCAATAGTGTCGCTCGACCATGCAGGTATGTGGGACTGGTATATGCTTCATGTTCGAATTCTCATCATGTCTCAAGTCTACATCGTCAGTGGGTGCAAGTGATTCAGGTAAGCTGAGCTCAGACCAGGTGACATGATATGTCTTGTCCAGAAATTCTCGCATCTCCTGGGTCATCTCTTGGTCTTTGAAGGCTTGCTCATGGTGAAAATATTCTGCTACATAAGCAGCTCTCACTTCATTATCCTTGAGACCCAGTCCAATATGTTGCTTTGGTGATTCCCCAACTTACCTTTTCCTACTCACTTACTTTCCTTTGACTCATACAGCGCTACCTAGCACTAGGTAAAATGACCTGAGGAATCGATCTAGATAGGCTAGAAGTTGAATGGAGGCTACCAACTTGGTTCATTACCTAGTGTTGTTCGCTTCGCTCTGCACTAGCAGAGCTTTACCTTAGACTTGTTTGGCGCTTCCTTGTTTACCTTGAAGCGCACACTCCTCCAGAGTCCATTGTAGCTAACCTTCAGTTACTCGCATTGGACTCTAGGTACTGTTATCTATTTCTTCACTCAAATATATCACAGTCACTCACATTGGACTCTAGTCCAAGCCTCCAATAGCCTCTTGACTCGACCTAGCAACTGGCTAGTCCACCCCTGCAAGTTTTTGGCTGCAACACAACTGCCCTTCCAATCATCCTGATTGTTGATTCCATTGTCATCTACACCTTCTACTGCGTCTATCCGGCCCATCTTCGTGCCCACTGGTCGAGCCTATCGCTCCCAATGCCCCCATCTTCCATATCATCCCCTATTCCCAACATCAACCCATATCTTCCTATCCAGCTGGTCAATCCATCTCCCACCTCTACATTGATCATTATGCCATCACTCATAACATTTATCCCTTGCATCTTCGCAACCTCAGTGACACTGAGCTGGTGAAATGGTTGGGTTACTCAGAGTACAAGCAGTCCGAGGTCGAATTGGAAGTCAGGGCATTGGTGAAAGAGTGGCTCAATAATAACCTGCAGAAACTGCCAGAAGATGGGATGGATGAGGATGAGGATGAGGAGAGAATATATGGATATGAATATCAACTAGCTATGATTTGTGTAGTGCCTATATACTTAGTACACATGTGTAGTAAAATGTCTCGTCAAAATCAATGAAATTTAACACTCAAACAGGTTAAATTGATGATGAAACAGAAGATATTGAGTAAGTCCAAGATCATGTTGTCATTGTGGTCGAAATTAATGTCGATCCATCCTGTCCGCCATGGAATTTAGTGCATGTGTGGACTAAATTGTGTAATCAAAAAAAAAACTGACTTCTTATGCTCCAAGGAGATGGATTAATGAATGGGCAATAAATTTCGAGCACCCCACAGGATGGCTTGGTGTCAGAATGAAGAAGATTGAGTGAGCCCAATGTTGTAGTGTAGCTTTTGTTTGAAAGCAGAGTTGGTCCATCCCAGGGCAGGGTTGATTTTTAACACCACTTTCAGGATTATCCACCAGGAAAAAGAGAAATGGGTATGAATAATCCCGGGACACAACTATTTCACACTTGTAGCATATGATCACTTCAAGTTGGTCTGGTATGATGCCAGCTGGTCGCACAGTATTCAAGGAAGGTTCCAAGATAGGCCATGGATTCCAGGCAGATGGAACCACAATGATTGTTGATGCAGTGGGAGAAGTTGGAAAAGAGGCAGGACAAATTGCAGGTCCACCAGTGTCTCCCCAGAAAAGTCACCCATATCTTCACCTCTTTCTGACATGTCTCTCAGCTAATTGATCCGGCATCCAGGCTGGGAACTTGAGGGTTTCCAAACCCACAAACATGTGAGTCAATCCAGTTGTCTATGCCCTTGGATGCTGAGTGCAATATTGCACTAGCAATGAGTAACTCACTCGCTCTGGACATGTAGGCCGACTGCTACGTCAAACTCATTGCCAACATCAGGCGCATTGATATGAGACATCTATCCCTACAAATCACCTCTGTGCAGACTGGATCCAAAAGTTATGAAAGAGCCAACTCAAGCATGTAGCCTCATACATGGGCAACAAGGCCCTATAAAAGAATGTGGGTGAGATCACATTCCATGAGGCTGACTCAGGACTGCCTATCCTGCCCTCTGGCACGAGATCCCAGGAACCCTTCATTCAATTGCTAACAGCTGTTCAATCATCCAAAGTATGTCCACCCTCTTGTCTATATTGCCTTTGATATTGAAGCTTTAGAAGCACAAGCCCTGGTCCTGCTGCTCTCCCTGCACTTGACTGCCCTGTCACCAAGTCATACATCGCCAGATTTGCCCATCCTGGACCTTTTCCAGCTTGCACCTAGATCTAGATAAACGTCAAGAAAGCGCAATACTTTACGAAATCTCACCGTTGCTCTATGAAGGCTGCTCATGTAATTGGACACCTGCGAAGAAACTGTTGCAGCCAATCTGGCCCAAGAGGCGAGGCTGCAGGGTAAGGGGAAAGGCAAGGCGTGCGACCCTAACCCAGCCTCCGATGTCACCTGTTGTGACTGTTGTGTGCAAATTGATGTGGAATGCATCCCCCAGCTGGACAAGCCCAAGGTGGTGGTGTGCATTAGGTGCGCAAAAGGCAAGCATGAATGTGTGTGTGGTGGGGAGGACAAGCAATGACAAGCAATTGACCCGACGTCTCCCTGTGGCGGAGAGAAGAGGAAACATGTTCGAACGCAGGTGATTGCAGGAATTACCAGCAACGCCTCCGACCCCCCAACATCCTGCAGCGTCTCATGTGCAACACAATCATCACAACCATCTCATTACCCTCTGCCACCTTCCGGCACAGCTTCCGCACCATTCCCTCCCCTGCCCAGGCCCAAGCTAGTTGAGTAGTGATTGAAAGTCCAAACTGGACCACAATGCCATGGGAATGATGTAAAGCAGAACACCTCGCAAAGGAAGTCGACATACTCTGATTGTATCATGCTCAGCAGTTCTGTATTGCGGGAAAGGGGGTACATTGCAGGCGTGATGGCGGCTTGTTGTATGCACTCTGGAGTGCCTTTACTGTACCTTTAACAAATGAATTTTGGGTGTGCAGGTCCATAGCTGTCTGATCAGCATAAGGGGGGTAGTGTGGGCTGTTCTTCCGATGTGAAGTACGCCCGCATGTCCCAGCTTGCCATGCTAGGCATCGATCGAGTTCAGAAGGCCTTTCTGAATGGCGCAATAGAGCAGTACATTTCCAGCTCCGCTCACCCAACTGGGACAAACACATTACGTCACTTACTATAGCTTTTATTCTCGGCCGTCACTCATCCACAACCTTTGAACACTTCATTTGATCTCACCTCTCTAACACCCTGCTCATCACCTCTTCTCTACTTGCTATCCATACCAACATGATGTCTGCTCAGAAAGCCAATGCCTCTGCTCAAGCTCTTGCAGAGTTCATCAAGATCACCATCGAGGCCATCATTCAAAGTGGCGAAGGCCGAGGGAGCCGCCTTTCAAGCTCGGAGTTGGAGGCTCGCAGCCAAGACTGGGAGAGGAGATTGGATTTGATGAGGGCGGCACTGGTGTGTCCAGACTACTCCCTCCTACCCTAACCTATGCTCATCTTTCTCACTCCCCACAGCATCGTTTTCGCCCTATGGCTGAGGCTGCCACCATCATCCCTCCGATAGTCATCGCTGCCGACATTCGGATCCCCAGCCGCACCAACGTCAACAGTTGGCCGGTATGGGAGTCCATCCTCCATCCTGGTGACTCCATAGAGTTCCACCATTGGTACCGGCCATCTGAGCCCACTGACTCGACATCGCCCCCCTCCTGCTACTGCCGAGTTGCCCACCACCCTGCCTTCTACGACTCCTCGCATCACCTCGCCGCTGCCAGCTCGTCAAGCAAAGGGTAAACAGAGGGCGGTTGCAGTCGAGTCAGATGAGGCCGAGGAGACAGAAGATCGCCCAACAGAGCGGCCAGTCCCCTCAAAATCCTCAAAGTCCTCGAGGCCTCGCCCGAAACAGACCGACGTGTCAGCACCATTGGGCCCATCACTGCCCTCCCTCCCTTCGATCGTCGTGGAGACTCAACATCCACAACCGCAAGCACCCAAGCCGGCTCATCTCCCACTCCCAACCCCAAAGACACTGTCTCGCCCCCGCCGCCACCTGCCCATAATGCAAACCAAGGCTCAACAGGAATGGAACAAGGCCGAACGTGCCAAAAACACTCAACCAGGCCCGTCCCGTCCCTCCCCTGCCTTGGCTGCTGCCGCCTCAGGCAGCGGCTCTCTTCTACCCCCTCCTCCAGAATGCTCTCCATGTGACCGGCGTGTCACCATGCGTCGGGAATGCATCCCGCATCCCCCTGGAGTGAGCCGGAACGCCTGCATTCCCTGTTTTCAGGGAAAGCAGAAGTGTTCCCTCACAATGGCCCATCCAAGACATGCGGCTTCGGCCCCTCGGACGGATTCGCCTGCCACCCCAGCCCCCTCTACCAGGCCGAAGAGAACTCGCCAAACAAGGGCAGCAACAGGCAAGGGGACAGGCAAGCAGAGAGCGACGGCTCCTGAGGACAACAACTCGGAAGACCCATTGGCCATTGAGCAGACCAAGTGGCTGGAAGACGAAGGGCAGGCTGGCCCAAGCACAAGCAAGAAGAGAACAAGGGCTCAGTCGGCATCAGAGGAGCCAAAGGCGAAGAGGGTGACACAAAGTGAGTTCATAGGTCATTCACATCTCTATTTGACATTCACATGGTCTACCAGCCCCAGTGGCTTATGGCGCGTCGGAGGGGGTCTGTGGTGAGTAGATGTGGTGGTGGGTAAGTGAAAACTCACTTTGTCCGACTCCTCCCGCTCCTCCTCTCGACCTCTGGGGACCTCGACTCGACTCAATACATCTGGTAAGTCGTTGCCTTCATCTTCTACACTCTCCCAATGTCCATGCACGATCTCTTGAGCTCGTGTTACGACCGTATGGTCGCACAGCTCGGTTCCAAAGCGATTTTCCTCGGTGATATCCTTGGTTAGACCCAGGTCTTCATGGTTTATGACTTGATACTTTTGAAGAGTGTCTTCGACAACCTTCAATTGAACCAATGCCTTCCTTGTTCGTTGATAACTTCTAACATGCTGATTAATCTTGAGGGTAATCCTTCTGAGCTCTTGTTGGGATCTGGTATCTGTCTGGACCGAGGTAGAGCTTCGAAATTTTAACCTAAAGAGAACAGACTTACCCCCCAAATCAGATCTCAGTTGTTCTAAGCAATCATTAGCTTGTCGAATGTGCAACTGGACTTCCTCCTTCATCATATCCTGTAACCCCTCCTCTTGATCTGAGCTGCCGGCCACCACTGAAGAAGAAATCCAGGAGGATAGATTCTCTGCTGGACAATACCCATCTTCCTCAGCTTCCTCATCATCATCTCCCTCCCAAAAAAGTCATTCCTTTTCATTCTCATCCACTATCTCTGCAATCCCAGCCTGAGGGTTTTCCTCGAGACAGTATTCAGGAACATCCTTGGGTAAAGAGGTGGCATTTGAGTCACACTCTAATCCAGCAGTGAAGAGTGAGACTATCTAATTAAACTTCATTATTCTCCTATGAAGCCTTTGTCGCTTTTGCACAACATTAGCCTTTTGTCTAGCTGAGGCATCCCTCGGCAGACATCAGATATCTGCACGAAGTGCATCTCTATGCAATGCAATTTTAAACACCACCTTGAAGAAACGCATCTCGAGCACTTACTGAGCATCCTCAATACTAATCCCTTCAATTATCCAGGCTATAGAACCTTCTCTGGCCGAAGAGACACTCCCTTCCTTCAGAAGATTCAATCTCATCTCCACCAAGATAGAGGCTATGAATAGAGTGAATCAACTCTGAAAACAAATGTTCTGATGATGACGCACCTTTGTCTATTTGCAAACTGTATATATCCAAAGCTTTATCTCTTTTTTTGTCTGCTTTTTCAGCCTCTTGGATCCAAGAATTCAATATGCTGATTTCCAAGGATTCACTTAGTTCCTCAAATGGTTCCTTAGTCTTCTTCACCCCATCTTATGCCAATGTATGTTTCCTTAATAGAGTTTTGACTATATCACAAATCTCAGTGAACTTTGATGTGTACCAGCCAATAGAAGTATCACAAACCAAGTCCAGTAAGCTTCTTCCTGTTAGAATACCTCATGTGGTCATCATAGAGCTCCTGCCGGTGAGCCAAGATCATAGATCTAGCAGAAGGAGAGATTTTGTTAAAGGAGGCCCAAAGAGTTTCCAAGATTTCTCCGTCAACATGACCTGCTCCTTTAAGAAACATCAGACTAAACCTAGGAAAGCAGGTGAGGTTGTGAGCGCTGAGATGAAATTTCCCAATGGCAGGCACAATGTCCATGTTCTCGGGTACTGAGAGAGCATCACATTTCTGGACTCTCGCTGAAAGTTTTTTGTGCCATTGACAAGCCACATCATAAATGATCATGGCTTTTTGTATACCATCAGAATTGTAAGAGATGGCTTGACAAATCGAGTAGTTGATATTCTTGTGCCTATTTCAAGCCAGAGTTTACAATTACCAGATATGTGTCATTCAAACTAGATAACTCCATCCATGTCGAGCACAGGCTATTGTTGCGCCCACCCCAGTGGCCCTTAAGTGTGTCTTGCTTGTATTGGCATTATTGACTGCCTGATGATGCTGACAAGTTGACCTCTACAAAAGGTGATGAATGAGCCATTTCTTATTAATCGAATTGACCAGAACCTAGAATCTACCTCATTGTTAGTCTCTGCTGTCTTCATATGGTCTTCATACAGCTTGTTGGACACCATATAACCCAGATCGTCAGAGAGACTGAGACATCCTCTGGCCTTTGCATTTTCATATGCTGAACAGTAAAATTTCCATCCACCACATAACGAAGGGCCATGATATCACTTCAATCATGTCAATAATATACCAGTAGTTAAAAATGACCTGCTTATCTATCATACTCTTCCATCCATTTCTCTGGCAAGTTGATTCCAGGTTGAGGACATGCTGGACAAAATATGGCCAGCTCTCCATGACCTGGCTTTTGAAATGACTCAACTCAACTAAGAGCTAAAACTCACACTAGACAATAAAGAGCCGATGCACTTGGCTGAGGATTGATGAGGAAACTCCAGGAGAACAAGACTGGAGAGTCCAGTGCTTGTCGACCTGGGTTTATATACTATTGTCACTGTTTGTACATGTTGTGGCTAAACCTTATCATATGTGAATAAGTATGACTCATGATGACTACTAGCCAATGGCGTAACTAGCTCTACTGTGGAATGAGTACGCATGAGTCATATGATGAGTAATGCTGACTGATGCTGATTAATGACCAGTGAGTCATCATGAGTAAGCGAAGGTCTAGACCTATCTTATGTAAGTATGTCACGTGATGTGATAAGATAAGATAACAAAAGGAAAAGAGAAATGACTAAGTCCAAAAACAAAGAGAAACCTAGTAAGTGTAATGGAGTGTAGGCATGATTAGGATAAGGAAATGGAGCGTTCGTAACAGCTTTTGCTCAGGTTCATGGCCAAATCCTGCTTGTTTTTGATTTGTAAGGTCTCTCCACATTCTTGATACCCTCATTAACTCCCGATAGTGATCCTTTGAATAAACATCCCTGTTAGAATCAGTGATACATCAGACCTGGAATAACACTTACCGGAAGGCTATCAGGAAAGGCATTACTCATCAGGACAAACTATTTCCCTATATAGAAGGGGTCTTATCTATATAGAGCTATAGTTGCTACAGGATCTTCTATATTGCTATATATTATTCTGCAAGTGACGTAGAGTACCATAAAGTTCTATTGGAGCTCTCATATTACTATATATCTTTTTGAAAGTGAGATAGAGTAGTTCTATAATAACTCTTACAACTACAGTCTTGGCTCGTTTATACAGAGTATTACAGAGTCAAAAAAATTATATCCATGCACTTAGGAGGCCATTTGAATAGTAGAATGAGATGATATTTCATATATACTAATGGCTAACTACAACAATATCTAATAAACAACACCTCTGAGTCATCACCTCATCTCGCTGTTGTGTCGCTGTGCCAAAATATATCATTTGTAGTGTTTAAAGTCCGGTCCAGTCCGGTCTTTTTCCTTAGTAGGAAGGCGACTGGACCGAGACCGGTTTTTTTAATTAATTAATTCATTAAGACTGGACCACAACCGATAAAAACCGGTCTTTTGGCGGTTGCAACCGGTTGCAACTGGTTTTTCGCTTAGCGTGGGAGAAACCAAAAATAGTACCTGTCCCTGGCTATAAATCGGTCCCTGGGTTAAGCGAAACGGTTCACACGCTATAAAGATATGAGCATTTCAAAACAACATGTTTTTTGTAGTGATACATCAGATATTATCAAGTTACATGTGAAGTCAAGACCAATCCTAGACTCAATTCTCAATGCAGACTAATGACATATAGATAAATATGTAACTCAGAGAGTGTATATACATGATTGAATGAATTCTATGACATGTTAATCAACATTGTCATTGGCTAATGTCAATATTTGTTATGATTGCCCACAACACAGCGGGGACTTAGGTACACTAGACCTTGCGAAAGACTAAGCTGAGTACTAAAACTTAATGACGGTGAAGTCACAAATGGATTAGACTGAGGTCTGTGATAAGTACAGGGCTACTTATATACTATTGAGAAGTGCGCACAGACCAACAGCCGAATAAGGAAATCATAAAGGGAAAGATAAATAAGGTAAATGATCCGATGATAAGAAAAGGTACCAGGCACGGACTAGGGTCTAGGCCATGACATCATTGCTGACTCATCTAAGTCTAGACCTTTGTCATGTGATCTGATTATGTAATAGTTTACGTAATGCTACAGGGACTACCGGAGCGAATTAAAGATGAATTCGGCTTGACCCCTAAGTTGTAGACAAAGTCCAGTGTTCGAATACTGTTGTAGGCAAAAGTTTGGAAAGTTTAGAGGCTATGAATAGAGTGAATCAACTCTGAAAACAAATGTTCTGATGATGACGCACCTTTGTCTATTTGCAAACTGTATATATCCAAAGCTTTATCTCTTTTTTTGTCTGCTTTTTCAGCCTCTTGGATCCAAGAATTCAATATGCCGATTTCCAAGGATTCACTTAGTTCCTGACCTTCCGCCAGGTCATCTCGAGGGTCGTCAGAGAGCAAGGACACCTTCCAGGTGTCTTGGCGGTCGCTCATCCGTCAAGCGAGTCGACCTACTATGCCGAGTGGAGGGATTATGCTCTGAGGCTCAAAGGTGCCATCCATCCCTCGGCTGCTCAGTTCGACCAAATGGAGGCTAGATTCTCCGAGCTGGAGTCTGGGCTCTCGGTGGTGTCTCAGCAGGTCAGTGGGATGTTGAGGGTGTTGGAAACCGTCAGGCAAGTACAAGCCATGGATCATCGTCCATCACCGGCCGCCTCATTTGTCTGGCATCCGCGCCCATCTCCCTCTGCCTCTCTCCCTCTTCGCTCCCCCTCGGCTTCGGCTCCCCCACGATCCGCCTTGTCCCACTCGCCCTCAGTGGCTGCACCCCTCCCGGCGCCCGAGATCGTCGCTGCGGCCAGCACGGTCACCTTGGAGGGCGACCCGACTGTGGACTCAAGGCCAGTCATTGCATTGAGTGACCAAGGGACAGTCGCACCGCCGGCCGACACTCAGACTGACTCTCATGTTGGTACAGCCATTCAGGCTTTGTTCCAATACCCCTCCCAGCCATCCAGTCCGGCCGCTGATTCAGATAACAGTCCATTGGCCGAAGATGCTGGTACTACTGACAAAGTTCCCTCAGGGGATGATCTATCAGAGCTGATGGACACTGGGGAGTGAGGGCAGGGCTGATGCATATCATCGTTTATCTTGTACTTAGAGTGTTTTCTGAGCAGTCTATTCAAAACGCCTACTTAAGCAGTAAAGTCCTAAAGAAAGAAACCTAGATTAGGGTCTCTTTTTGGTAGGTGTTACTACACCATCATCCTTGCGAGCTGGAGTCTTCCTCGGTCTACCTGACCTGTGAGCTGATGGCTCAGGGACTTTATGGAATGTTTCATCGGCCACACCCTGGATCAAATCGTCATTTGTCAGTCAAGCTCAATATACACATATGTCCACTTACCTTGTCAGCCTTGGTCTCGGCCGGCTGCCTTGAATCCTTCTCTTTGCGAACTCTCTTGGTGAGCCTGTCATCGGCCGACGGATCGGTGGCTGAACCATCTTCTTCAGTCAGAGGCCTAAAGCCTTTTGAACTTTTCTCCTTGACCCTTGGCTTAAAAGGCTGGTGCTTAGCCTTGGTCTTGGGCTCCAGTGGCTCAGTCTGCGGCCGATGCTTAGTCTGCTCCTGGGGCTTAGCCTTAGACTTAGGCTCCAATGGCTTAGGCTTTGGCTTTGGCTTTGGCTTTGGCTTTGGCTTTGGCTTTGGCTTTGGCTTTGGCTTTGGCTTTGGTTGGGACTGTAAGTTAGACTTTGTGAGCAAAGATAAAGTTGTTATGTATTATCTTGTCAGTCCCCTGAGACGTTTTCTCCTTGGATGCTGACTGTTCCTTGTAAACCTTGGACGGTTCACCTTGTTTGGTTCTGACATCATGCCAGCTGGAAGGGGCTGGGGTCTTTCGGGATGCAGTACGATGTTTATCGAAAGCTGGCAAATCTGTCAGCCAATTAGCATGCTCTCATCAATGCCAATGCTGCATGGACCCACCGTAGTCCCCCATTTCATTGTCTTCATCCTCCTCGGCCAATGACACATCAGACATGATAGGTACCTCTTGTGCTTTCCCTTTCCCCTTTCTCTTGGGAGTCTGCACAGAGACAAATTTATTGTCAGTCAGTTCTGGCAAGGGAGCTCTCTGACGACTCTGGAGCCGTTTGCTCTTGTCTAGCCGTTTGCTCTTGTCTAGCCGTTTGCTCTGGTCATGTGTCACCTGGAATCCCCCTTTCACCCCTCCCACCTGACTCCAAGCAAATATCGGCACCTTCCTGGCCTGCTGTCTGCTCTGCTAGAAACTAAGCAAGCTTTCGACTTGCTTTTGCCTCATCTTCGATGGATCAATCATCACAAACCCAGTCCGCATGGATGAAGGCGGCTTGTCGTTTAACCACCTCGCCAAATGGACCTTGGCCTTGTGGCTACCCGACTCTAGTCCTGTCGACCTGCTCAGCTGAGATCTATTCAACATCGGCCGACTCACTGTAATGAGCAGTCAAGAAGGCTCACACCACATCCTTCATCTGGTCAAGGTTCATCAGCTTGATATCAGGAATGATTGGAGGCTCATTCACTGTCCAATCAGGCTTGAGCAACTTTATCATCACCTCAACCCTATTCTTCTTCTTCTTCCTAGTAATGACCGGCAAGCCTTCCAAAGACCCTTCATCTTCGCTCCCTTCTTTGGCTGGCCTGTCGTTCACCCCAAAAGCTGTGTTGGCCCATTTGTTCCATTTAGGGCAAATGCTGTCCCAATGTTCAACCAGCAGGCCATTGTCCAACTCGTCGTTGTAATCGAAGCTGAATTGTATGGTTAGCTTGAGATCGACAGGGGCCGATGAAGCTAACTGACTGAGAAATAAGGACATCGTCATCTTTGTCCTTCCATGCACTCATGACCATGATCTGCACTCCACAGTTCTTCCACATATCCTTAGCAAACGCAAAAACCATGTTTGAAGTGCTGATGACATAGCCATAGAGGTCAATACCAGCCGATCAATCAGACAGTCAGAGGACCTACTCAGCTTGGACTTCGGCCGACGGCTTGTCTGCATTCCATTCTTCGACCTCAGCCTCTAGGTGCTCCCTGTCGTCCTTGGAAAGTGATTCCAGGAATTTAGTGATGCCAGCCTGCCAATGCTTGATCATCCCCTGGGACCCCTGCTTCTCCTGAAACTCGTGTTCGATGATTGCCATCACCTCTTCTTTGTTCCTTCGGGATACGATTTTGCGGGCTGTTCAGCGCTGACTATACTTTGGCTTGTCCTCGGCTCGTTTGCGAGACTTGCTGTACAACCATAATGTGTATTGCTAGTGCATTATTGCAATCAGCATCTAAGGGCTTAAAACACTGCATTCACTCACATTTTTGCGGTATTTGAAAGCCTCAAGTCCAAGCCCCTTGACAGACTCGAGCTCAGCTAATCTGCCCCACATATTCTTCATGATCGACGCCTTCTTGGCCTTCTCTGAATTTTTCCAAGGTGTGTCGAACTCCGCCATAATAGCCAACTCTTCCTCTGAAAATTCCGTCGGCCGCTTCTTCGGCTGGTTCGGCCCATCTTCTGCTTGCTCAACATCCTCCTCGTTAGGGTTCTCTTCCTCGGATTCATCCTCTGCCAGAGAATCTATATTACTGTCACCTGGGTGGTCTATATCACCCGGTTCCTCAGAGTCATGATCGCTGGAGGGAAGGTCCTGCTTATCATAGGAACGTTCAGCTGTCGTTTGGGTGGCAGACTTCATGACCATCTTTCTGTTGCTTCAAGTGCAAGAGAAACAAATCCTGATGTCAGTGCAGTCAGGAACCTTGGTTGCTGGTCATTGGCTCCTTCGGTGTGATAGGTCCCAATGATGTCAGCTCTGGGTCAATTTATCAGACATCTAAAATACGCCCGAGGACGTCGGGTGTGAAGCTGCCAATCAGACGCTTGTCACCTTTCAGCCATGTCTGCATCTTACATCGTCCTGATGATGTCGGATAAGAAGCTGTCAAGATATCGGCTAATGCATCCGATGTCAAGCGGCTGTTGTTCAGAGGAAGAATCTGATGGCTCTGACGTACAAATGCTTCCGCGAGTGATCAAAGGCTCCGGCCCGTTCATCTTGTCACCTATGCCCCTGGGTGGCCTGAAATATGCTAACCTGCCAATGAGGCAAACATTATCACCAAGTATCTGATTGTACAATGGTCAAGCCCAAGATCAAGAAGGCCACACCATGGACCCCAGTGCAAGAGGTCAAGTTTCTCAGGGATCAAAGATCAAGATGGTCAAGCTCACCCCACCAAGCCACAAGAGCAAAAAACACAAGGCTGCTATCCCTCAATCATCATCTCAGATGCCGAGACTGGAAATGCCACTGGATCGTGGCCTCACACCAAGCACTGCTGATCGGATGTATGACGCAGCTCATGGAGAGTATGTTCTGCCTTCTTTGAAACTACCTAAACCCAAGGTATGCTCGACTGTGTGGTGCCCAGATTTAATGACTGAGGGTATTTGAATAAGACCCAAAACGATTATTTGAGGGAGTCCCTGGACATGAAAGATGAATACCTCGCTGCTTGGCTGGATATGGAGGCGCCTTCTGAGAGAATTTGCAAGATCTGTCAGGGAGGCAGAGTGTATAAGTGCCAGGACTGTTTTATGCAACCGGTCTTCTGCACAGGTTGCTGCAGAAAGCAACACAAACAACACCCTCTTCATAGGGTGTTACAATGGACCGGAGATTGTTTTGAGGAATTCACACTCCATTGGGTATGTCGTTTGAAGCACTGACAAATCGGTCAATGACAGACTATTCGCACAGACAGAGTTGGAACTCCATCTGGGACATTTAGGAAGTCGTCTCTACCTCCAGTCACCTTGGAGGACAAGGCTTGGGAGGATGATGATGTTGCCCATCGGCCGGCTCATTTACAGCCTCCGGCTGAGCCAGGCTTTCTCCTGGTCATAGATATATCTGGGATACACTATGTGAACATGAGATTTTGCAACTGTCCAGAGGCCGATGCAGCTCATAAACAGCTCTTTCTGGCTCAGCTTTTACCTTCCACCATCAAAGGGCTGAGCACTGTATTTACCTTTCGGCTGCTCGACGACTTCATCCGAGACAATCTGGAATGTGGCACCTCTGCTTCAAACTACTTTCTCAAGATTCGGCGGATAACATCCAATGCATTCCCACATTTGGTGCCTGTGGGTGGCTTTATTGCTCAGCCGAAGCCCAGCCTGTTATGATCTCTCACAACACACGGCGGGGACTTAGGTCACACTAGACCTTGCGAAGGATATGCTGAGTACTAAAACTTAATGATGGTGAAGTCACAAATGGATTAGACTGGGGTCTGTGATAAGTACAGGGCTACTTATATACTATTGAGAAGTGCGCACAGACCAACAGTCAAATAAGGAAATCACAAAGGAAAAGATAGATAAGGTAAATGGGACGATGATAAGAAAAGGTACCAGGCACGGATTAGGGTCTAGGCCATGACATCATTGCTGACTCATCTAAGTCTGGACCTTTGTCACGTGACCTGATTATGTAATAGATTACATAATGCTACAGGGACTACCGGAGCGGATAAAGATGAATCCGGCTTGACCCCTAAGTTGTAGACAAAGTCCAGTGTTCAAATACCGTTGTAGGCAAAAGTTTGAAAAGTTTTTAAATACTATAACACAGCCGAAGCCGAGCTAATGGTGATAACAGAACCGATATCGAGAGCTCATCTGTGCCGCTCGACTGTGGAGGCTGTTAAAGCTGCTCAAGTGGAATGGATATGGGCATACCAAGGGGTCTCCTGGATTGAGTGCTCTGGCTTTGTTCTGTCTGGCATGCCCTCAGCCAGGGATCAACATGGACATTAATTGTGTTGGGGGAGTGGCTCCGTGAGTGTATTAGCAACCTTGACCAATGCACTAGCATCTCATGATCCTAAAGGTGGATGATCACCCGAACCATCGTTATGGACGGCAATTTCAAGGCGGAGCATTTGCCTGACAAGAGGCCTGATGACCAAGTATGGCTGATGCCTGGGACAGGGTTTATGATAGAAAGCCAGAGATACAAGGAGTACCTTGAAGTCACAAATCATCCCGTCGAGGTATTGACATTTTGGCTTTCAAAGACATTGCTGACGGCGTCGGGCAGAAGTCGAACTGTAACAACCATCGAGCAGTCAATCAGGCCAATGCCAACCGACAAAAGTTAGAGGCCACAGGAATCGGGGGGTGCGCGTGTGCCAGACATGGATGCTTCATTCCCCATGCAGTGGTGGACTTCCAGGTAACAAGTTCGGCCGCCGGCCGAGAAACATATGCATTGACCACAATGACAGGCAGGTCAATATGGATTATGCATTGGCACATGCATTGGAATACAACATGGCTGGCATTCTAAGGGTAATCCTCTTCTATGACATCAATTGCCAATACATGAAGCGGCTGAGGCTGCGGCTCAAGGGCAATGAATATGTCAAAATACCATCGGCCGTGGAGTTGGTGCCAGGGATAGGTATATGGCATGTGCATGGTCATCAGGCTGAATGTTTCCAGAGATACGCACCCAACTTTATTCGAGGGGCAGGGCGGGTGGATGGGGAGATAATTGAAATCTTATGGGCAAACTTGAACATTGTGTCCCCATCCACAAGGGGAATGAGCAGCCCTCACAGACGGGAATTGCTGGACTTCCAAATGGCCGACTCCAACTTTGTCAAAATGATAAGGATGGGTGGGTGACCTGCATTCTGTAATGACAGATCGCCTAACGCCTCGGATTTGTAGCTCAGAGTCTCAAGAGAAAACACAAGCAAGCAGTCAAAGGGCTTGTCGAAGCCGAGAAAGCTTTCCAAGAGTTGGATGATGGCATTCCAGAGGCGGAAAGAAATGAGTGGCAAGCTTTGGAAAATCAGGCTCACAGAAAGAGAGTGAAGGACCCGACGGCCATGGACGTCTACGAGGTGCATTTGAAAAAAGGTTTGTGGCCAGTCCTACTGAGCCGAAAAGAGTGTATCGAATTGATTGGAATCCCAGCACCATCGGCCAAGGCAATCGAGCTTCAGCTGCTACAGAGTAGTCAAGGTGGCAGAAATCAGGCAGTGTCATTGATCGCACACGGTATGCAGCTACAGGAGATGAAACTCGGTTGGGCATCAGAGAGCCACAGGCTTCCGATTTGGCCGACTGAACAACAGCAATTGGTGATCGCCCGAAAGAAGGAAAGGTTGGCTGGGCTTATCCATGCTTTTATTACAGAGGCAGCCGCATTCTGGGGGGATGTGGGAGAGTCAAGTGATCTGGAAAACGATCTGGAGCAAGAAACGTCCAATGCGGCTGATGACGAACTCTGGGAGGATGAAGATCAGAGAGATAGAGCATTGGCTGACGTTCCAGATGTTCCTTTGCCATCGACTCTCGGCTGGAAGTTTTGCACTCCACATGGGTTGTAGGATGTGGCAGACAAGGAGAAACAGTTGCGGATAGGCCAAGCAAACGATGCCCTCCATGAAATTCGTCTGGGTCTGGCAGACAAGGCAGTCCTCTTTCAGACCGAGGTCAGGCATGCTGGGAGTTACACCATGACAACACGGGCATGGTCAAGGGTGACCATGGTCGAGGAAACAGTAAAAAAGAATGTGGCCATTTATTGAGCAACCAGGAAAGCATTACAAGACTTGGACGCTAGCCAGGAAGACTTGGAGAGGTATCGGCCAATCAGCAAGAAAGACTTGAAGGTGTCAACAGCCGTGAGCAATCTGAATGCTCGTGGACATCGAGATGATACCCTCGCTTGGTTCTGGACCATGGATATACCGAGGGACGTGGTAATGAGTAACTGGATGTCCGAATGTGAGATTGCTCCTCTGCTTCTCGGCTCGGCTGAATCGCTATGCTAGTCTATCGGGTGCATTGGCTCAGAGCAAAGGCCCAAAGAGATAGATGGAAAGAAGAAACTGAGCTTTTGGTTCAAGAAAAGATGTGGACCGCGAACTTCTTTGCTCATAAGGCAGGCGATTGGAGCGAAAAAGGGAACAATGCGAAAGAACAGGGAAGGGTGGGAGCTGGGGCATATGCAGACAGACAGAAAAGGATGTATGCCAGGCTCAGAGATCATTGTCAGGGTTAGTTCAAGTACGGTGGACAAGATTTTCTACGTCATCTACATTGACCCAATCTACATCGAAGAGGTTCATGGCCTGTTGAACGTTCTCCCTCATGTAGTATGCCAAGCAAACCCGACTTCCTTGAACCACAGGAACTCCATGCCGGATGATCCACCCAGAAAATTCTATGACGGTGCCTGGAGGGTAATGAAGGGTAATGCCTAGTGTAGGCAGCTCCATTGTTAAGCCAGGATCATAG
>JBBPTG010000345.1:0-22390 GCA_038093975.1 Chalciporus piperatus | reverse complement strand
AAGCGTCGACCACAGGTTCAAGCACATCACCCACATACATTTACAACTTTTTCGCTTCCAACGTCACTAGCTCTTCTCCAGCTCCACCATTACGAAACGTCAATCCACTATCCTTGTCTCAAGAGGAGAATTTCTTCTCTGCTGATAACCCCTTCGATTTCAACTTTCTCGACCGACTCGTCACCGCATCTCCAATCCCAATGACAGATGACGACCGCGATCTAAATTCGCGTTCTCAACCCGAAACTCGGTTCGATCCCGATGGTGCTCTCATTCTATCGGATCCTGGGTCACCCGACAAGATAGGTGCAGAGCTGATGTTGTTTCCCGAGCGGTAAATCTTCTTTTCATGTCCCATTTATCTCATTCATTTTCGATTTCAATCTTTCTTGCTTTTTTCGTTGGTTCTATCTTTTGGCGAGAGAGGACGCTCTTCCGAATTTGTATTATAATTATACGCATACATGCATCTCATCAACTCGGCATTAGTGCAATACTTCATCTTCTCCAACCCCCCATCTTTCAAGCGTCTCATTCTCATAATATTAATGTTGGTCATTTCGGAATGTACATGTACCATTGGTGATACATCTATTCCATCATGTTGCTTTCTACTTGTGGTGTTATCTTCTCAATGGATCTAATGATGATTAACGGGAGATGATAACGAGCCCCTTGGACTGTCGAGAATAATCAAGAGCCCCATCGAGGATATGAACTTCGGGTCTAATCGATCTAATCTCGGGACCTTGGTACGGTTAAACATCCTAAACATCCAATCCTAATCCTACAGAACTCAAAGCATGTAACGTACCATCCCCTGTCCGACTCCTAGTCCCATTTACAAACCACTCACCCACTCTTCGACTTTGTCCCCGCGGCCGGGAAACACAACGCCCAATCCCCCTCCCCATTATTCCTCGCATAATGTTGACTCTGCACAAAACTCGCCAACGCACACATCCCATCCTCTTTGGCACCACAAAACCCCAGCGGCTGAACCGCATCGTTGATCAACACTCGTACGTACTCTCCCCTTCTCCTCACTCCCCTTTTCCTTCCCCCTCCCATTCCCTTGGCACTGGCACTGGCACTGGCATCGCTGTCACCGTGACACTCGATTTTCTCGACACCCATCCTTGCCGAAAACGGTACCATCCTCGAATCGACCCACGTCCTCTCCCCATCCATCCGCCCCGGATCCATCAACTCCCCAGCGTCACGGTCTTGCTCAAAAAGCCCCAACGCACTATAAATCGAAATCATCTGATTATCGTGCGAAAAGTCGGCGTAAAACGTTTTATCGAGCGGGAAGGTGACCGGGGAGGCGTCGAGCGTGTGGTTCGTTTGGGTTGAGTCTTGGACGGGTTGGGAGGTTAGACGGGCGAGGAGCTCGTTGACGTAGCCGACGCCTTGGACGCGGCCGAGTGGTTGACCGTAGCTTGAAACGGGGAAAAGGGGGGGAGGTGTAGTCAGGGACCTCCGCTCGTAGTGCACACGCGGGAACGCGTCCTCGGTACTCACCCATTGCCATAATAATCCACCAAATCTCCATAATACTCATACGACGCCCATTCTTTTCGCGTAAACAACCTACACCACGGACTAGGCGCCTCGTGCGCGACCGTATCGAACGGACAGAGCGTCATCAGATTCACCACGTCTGCCTTGTCGAGTTGAGCACCTGGTAAAGCGGCGTTGAGGCGGTCGACGATCGGGGGTGTGAATACGTTGACCCATTTCTTGGTCGCGTGATTCGAGGCTTGGGGGCTTGCTTGGGGACACATCTTGTCGTCCAGCGTGTCGTTTGTCTATGTAACGTGTGTGTAATTCGTGAGTGCCTTTGTGCCACCGAACAAGACTTCTCGAAGGTCCTCTCACCCACTGAGGGATAATGACCGACAGCTCAGGCGCATATCGTTGCCCACTCGCATGCGCAAAACCTAAACCCAAAAGAAAACAACAACACACAAAAAAAAAAAAAAAAGAAGTGCCCCTGGAATTAGAAAAAAAAAGGTCAGCACTTTCTCATCACTGACCAGCTGTCCAATTCCTCGCCGAATCGATCACACGAGCAGATTCTGATGCACGCACGAACGGGAGGGTATTTTCGTCCACCAGGGCGGCGTATCTCACGAAATGTTCCTGACCTGCGTCGAAGGACCTGAGTACAGTATATGCGTCAAGGGACGAGCGAGTCGCAGTCAGTCAGTCAGTCAGTCAGTTACTCGCGCAAGGAAATAGGGAAGAAGACGGACTGAGCAGCTCCGAATGGGACGAGATCGTCTATCCCTAGATCGCACTCGTACTCTTTGATGAACTCGAGAGAGGTATCATCGAATCGCTCGACGCGCTTCAGTTTCTTGAGTGTCTTCTGTATAGCCCTGCTGGGCGCCTTTTCGGGATATCTTGCACCGTGTCGTTGCAACTATTAAATCCCCGTCACGTAGAACCATCAACGGCCGGAGTAGCTTAAAAAAAAAGCCATGACGGAGACGTACCAAGTTGACCTACGATCGGATTCGTATCGCGCGGCTCAGCTACCTCAAGGCCTTCCACCCAACGACAGAAACGACAACGACACCCTCGGCCCACTCACCTGAACGACTTCACATCCTACCGGCGGGGGCTCATACACGCGCACAGGAAACCACGGCGAATACTGTGCCCACGACTGTTGCAACTCTTGCGGAAACCCCAAACTCGGAGCCGTCTTATCGATCGTCCCACCAAAAATGCCGTAGGAGAGAGCCGCGGCTACGAATTGAGCGACGGTCGCTGCCATCATCTGCGTGTTCGAGTGCCTCGTGTTTAATCCTTCAAGTTCGATTCTGAATTCGAGTTGGAATCAGAGAACTGGCAGGCGTGAAGGGAGAGAGGTCGGTTGGAGCGGGTCGGTCGGGGGCATTGTATGTAAGTTATATTATGGAGCCAGTCCCTCTGGCACACAGGTCCCTTAATTACTCTGAATCAAACGGTCCATTGTTCCGAGTCTTCCCATGAGCGCGAGATCTAGAAGCAAGGAACGAGGAACGAGGGAGATAGAGGGTTTCCGAACTTCCAAGCTTGGGCCGTGGTAAGTATCTTCGAATTCGTGCCAAACGCGGAGCCTAGACCAAGTTAGGAGCATATACGCGAGGCACCGCTCTTCCTTCTCCAGCTACATACTCACTAGTACTTATAGCGAGTCCCAGATCGTAAGCCGTGCGTAGCCCAATGAAATGATGCATAGCGTGGTCATGCACATGGGTGCAACAGAAAGTCCTCCATGATCCCATCGTCAATTCTCCCATCAACAACAAAATCTCTAAAAACAGAACGAGCCCAAATCACTCGTCCACCTCACAGCAAAAAAAAAATCCATGTCAGCAGTGTCCGCTACAATCGCGCGCAAAATTACAACAAACATGATCACGACCATAAATCCAAGCAATACACCTAGATCCCTCCACTCCCCCCAAAGCAACTACGAACCCATACCCATACTCATCCCACTCCCACTCCCACCCCTCTCCCCCCTCGCCAACACAGCCGAAAACGCACGCTCACTACTCAACGGCGCCAAACCCAACTTTGGATTCGGTCTCGGTTCCAAACCCCCACCCACGCCCGCAGCATCACCAAACGTACCAGCGGCAGTTTGAAACGAGGACAGATCGGGTTTGCTGTCAAATACGCCTGCGCCGCAGATAGATGGCGTCAGTAGGCGACATTCACTTGGGGGGGGAAGGACACGCACCGAGCTTACGAAGCCATCGTTGGCGAACCTGATGATATCCCCGAGACGGTAACGCTTTCTGTACCAAATCCCACTTTTGACCATACTTGGCGACGGCCTATATTATTTGCGCGTCGTCAGTCTTCCCCATCATCCCTCACACCAACCCTCACGCACCTGAGAAAGAAGATCGTCCTCTTCTTTACTCCACTTGACATACGGACTTCTTTGTCGTTTCCCCGGAGGCGCAGGCCCAGACCCGGACCCGGACCCAGGGACAGACCCATCCTGTCCCGCGACCCGCACAAGGTCCTTGTTTTTGGCCGGTGCAGCTGGCGCCGTTTCAGCGCGCTGTCGAGGTTGTGCCACCCCCGAAGACTCTTCCCGACTCTCAGGTGCAGGAACCGAAGGCGCTCTCTCGTGTAGAGCTTGAGGTGCGAGGTCAGGTTCGGGTGGAAGAGTGGGCGCGCTCTGCAAGCGGTCTTCGTGATGTGTGATTTGTGCACGGTGTGTCGTCGAAGCTCTTGGCGTCGTCTCACCCGACTCGTCAGCTTGTGTAGATGGCGTAGACGGTCGTTGAGGCGTCGGCGTCCGATCCACCGCAGTACCCAACTGCGGTTCAACACTCTGCGACGACGACGACGGATGCGACGTCGCACTCGTCCCTCCACCTCCGCCCGGATCGTTCGGTATCTCCAAAGTAGATCCCTCCTCCCGCAAACTCGTCGTCTGTGTGGAAGCCATCACAGTCTCCCCCAAATCAGACCGAGGCGTCCTCGCTCGAGAAATTGGTATCGTAGATGGAGCTTTGTTTCCATCTCCCTCCGGTTCTTTCCTCCTCGACTTCTGTCTCTCCCGTGGTTTTGGGGACGGTCCAACGGTCTCCGGTACGTCCATCCTCTCTTTCTCCTTTCCTTTGCCCTTGCGCTGTAGTTGGGGCGGTTGTTGGGACGGCGCAGGTGCCTGCTCTTGCGAGCTGAATGCTGCAGCTTGGTCAGCGAGGACGTCCAAAGCCGACCTTACTCGACCAACGCCAGCGTTCGTCCCTCCCTGTTTTGACGTCCCGACTGTGACGTCCATAGTCGCGCTCGTAAGCTGGAGTGCTGTGAGCTTGTCCCCCGGACCTGAAACCTTGCGTCGTTTGGGAACAGGACTATCAAGTACGTCCCTCGGTCGTGCACGTCGTGTCCCTGGCGCAGGTTCACTTTCACCCACGACGTCCACTTCCTCGTCTTCATCGACATCGACGTCCTCGTGCATCATCGAGCGCGCGGCACTCAATAAAGAATCGAGAGGCGTAGGTGGATTGGTCGTTCGAGCATCTTGCTTTTGCTTCTGTGCCGATGGCTGCAAAGGTGAAGCAACTGAAAGCGCTGTGGTTGACGAACTGGGGGTCTGGAGGACATGGTGTGGATATGCTGGGATGAACACCGGAACGGGGTGCATCCCAGGTCCAGGTCTCATCTGTCCATTCATGTATGCGTACCCACCGTCCTGAGGATACGCCGTAGCATGTGCGACACGTTTCGGCGTCTTGGGCGTGTTCGCAACAACAGTCACCGCCGACTCCTCCCTCCGTCTCTCTCGTTCTCGTTCCTCGAATTGTTGCATCATACCAGACATGATTCCAGTGCGTTGTTTGCCAAGTTTGCGAGCTGCGAGGAGGAGGTGTTCGACTCTGGCGTCAGCGCTGAGACCTCGAGAGACGACTTTTTGGGAGGGTCGTCGTTTGTGTGTGTTGGTAAAAGGATTTGAGGCTTCGGATTTGCGGGATTTGACGCGTGGGGTTGCTTGAGTGTGTGATGCGGGTGTAGGTGTGTCTTGGGTTTCCGCAGGGGGCGGTGGTGGTTCGTCTTCGCTAGCAAGGTGATCCTCGTCTTCGGCGGTCAGGGGACCGTCCTTCTTTCGTTTCCGAGGATGTTGTGATTTGTGATTAGGCGTCGGAGGGGGCATCGATGTACTCGAAATCAGTGGTTGCATCAGTAATAGTGGTCGTAATCGGGTCAGTTCAGATTCGAGTATCTGCAATCGAGTTTGTGTTTCGGTTAGCTGTGGATGAGGGTATAAGACTGAAGACATAGTACGACTAGAGATAGATTACCCGTTGACGTAGAGTCTTGTTGTCAGCTTCGACTGCGGGGAGGCGTTCGTAATCCTAGAGCGGTTGGTTAGCGTGTCCATGGCAAACGACGGTGTCCAATGTTGTGATGAACTGACGAGTGATCGTGACTCACCTCGTCTGTGTGTGATCTGCTCTTTGTTTGCTGTACGATCAGAGCCTCTGCCATCCTCGCCCATCCGTCTTTCTCGGAGACCCAGCGCAGACGTTGCTCTTCTGCCTGATGCACCAGGAGATCTCTCTGTTCCGTCAAGGCAGATATCATCTCTGCCTGTCTGACGAGCTGTTCAGAGTCCGGTATGACCGCGGACGAGAGTCTCAAGACCTAGGCAATCCAACGTCGTCCAGACCCAGCGCGGAGATAACACGAGTCATGCGCACCATTTCTGCGAGTTCCTTTTCTCGAGACGTCAGCTTAGGGTTCACCCCATGCGATTGACCGAGTTCGAGGACTTTATTCCTCATCTGTTGAATATCGGGTTCTGGGGAAGTGCTCTTCGTCCGCGTTGGGGGTGGTGGTATTTCGGGATCATCTACGGCCTGTGGCGCTGGAGAGGGGGACATGAGATGGAGGAGGTCGTCGAGGGCGAGGGGTGGATAGTCTTGACTCATCGTTGGTCGTCGCCGTTCGTGTGGCTCGTCGTCGTCGTCTGCAACGATGAGGACGACTCCGCAATAAACGGAGGGGTGAAATCAAAACGCAAATTGTCCAACGCGCGAAAGGGATCACGTGAGAAGGGTTTTCTCAGCTTGGTCATGTGATTCTAATGTTACGTAAGTGGACGACTAGCACTGGTACTAACTAGTACTACCACTACCACTAGTCTGTCGCTGTACATATACCGCCCATATGCTGCCATCGACATCGCCAGTGCGACAGCTGGTCCTATCGCTGCTGGCCCTTCCCCCGCTATTCCTTACCATCTACTTCTTCGCCGGCTTTCCTTACCCACCTTCCCCTCACCTCGTTCATCCCTCCCTCGCCAGCCTTCCCAAGTCATCCCCGTCGTGGTCAGTTTACCCAGAAGACTTTTACGAAGGCGGTTCTTATGTCTCTCTCCCATTCGGACGTGTAAGTAATCCCACTAACGGACTGCGGAACACACCCCTCACACCTCGACAGACCCGATACTGGCTTATAGGTCCCAAGGATGGTCCAAGAGTTCGTAAATTCCCATCACATACACACCTCTCTCATCCCTTTATCGCTCGTATAGGTCGTCCTCATCCACGGTCTCTCCATCCCGGCGATCGTTTGGAAAGAGGTAGCGCCCGTCCTCGCCTCGCGCGGCTATCGCGTCCTTCTATACGGTACCCGTGCCACTCCTGGTCAGCTCTCTCATCGCTCTGATAAATAGTACAGATCTGTATGGTCGCGGATACTCGGACGCTCCGGACGTGACTTATGATGTCTCCCTTCACACGACCCAACTCGCCCTTCTCATGCAGCATATCAGATGGGATGACGCTTATGTCGTTGGTCTTTCCATGGTATGTAGACAATATTTCAGTGAGTTTGATTAGATCTGACGCTCATCAAGGGTGGTGGTATCGCGACAGCATTTGCGGTACAATTCCCTCACTTGGTCAATGGCAAAGTCGCACTCGTGGCATCCGCCGGCATACTCGAGGTCCGTGTCCCTGTCTCTATCAATGATGAGTTTGTCATCTCATTCCTCGTTCCCCGGCTACAGTCCAATGACATCTCACGCACTGCGAAATTCATGTCATCACCACTTGTACAAAGCGTATCGTCCCTGGCACCATTCCAGGTACTGGTCTCGCTCGCATTCATCCAGCGGTCGGCTAACGTTCGCAGCATTACATGCGTCGCCTCGCCAATGCTTCAAGTTCCTCTCAACTTGAGGGATTCGATCCAATCCAACAGGTACGTCGTCCATGCCCGGCCTCAATTTTCCTACCGCTCATCTCTTATCAGATCGTGCGCCTACAATCAGCACATCTTCCGCACTATAATGCTGCCGTCGCTTCTTGTCTCCGAGATGGCCCCATCCGTGGACTCCAACATGCATTCACCGCGCTCGCCAACACCACCAACCAAGTTCTCTTGATTCACGTAAGCTCATGCCCTTTGATCCTTCTTACTTGCTCACTTTGTACAGGGTACGGCGGATAAAACTGTCCCGTACATCTACGCGTCCAAGATCCAAGCTCTAGTTCCTCAAGCCAAGCTTGTCACCATCACCGATGGGGGACACGATATCACGGTGACGCATGCCAAAGAAGTGAGCGAGGCGCTCATCCAGTTCCTCTCTGGAGGCACTTCCTAGGACCATCCACGGCTTTTCACGATCTTCTACAGTATTTCCCTACTCTCGGCTTCTCGGTGAGTATAACTCAAAAAACCGTCACCATATCGCACGGCATACCATACCTGCGGAGACCCTAAACAAACTACCGCGCTCACATATTATGGTATCTGTCTTTCCCTCGGACACCCCTTGATATGATAAGATACACGTACGTCTCGTCCTTTTTTTTTAATCGACCTTTTTTACTTGGTGCCTTGTTTGTTTGTTTTTCTCTCCGGGAACGACGATCGAGGACTTTTTTTTTTGGATCTCTATCGTGTCTTTCTTTCCATTACTATGCATCACTCACTCTCACTCTCTCACTCTCTCACTCTCATCACTATTGCCTATCACCTTATCGTAGCTCCTCTCGTTTGTCTGTTGTTTGTGTTTTCGTAGTTAGTGACGGTATTATAATAATTGTTTCTCAGTTGGAGTTTTGGAACGATCTGTCGTGTTGATGTTTCTTGATCTCCTCGCAAAGGGTAACGGATGGTTTCAACTTTCAAGTGATTGTTGGAGGGGTTCCCCCCCCCGGACCCTCCCTAGGCAGACCCAAGAGCAGCCCGACTTGGGCGAGAGTGTCGTTTTGATTTGAACCAAAGTAACCGTCGTCTTCAAGTCGATTCATCACGGTGATCGCGAGCATGTATATGTGCATGAGGACTCGAGCAAGGATTTTTTTTCCCCCCCACAAGTTCAAATTCGTAATTCCTAGTAGTAGTAGTAGTAGTAGTAGTAGTAGTAGTAGTAGTATGTACCCCCGCTTCTCAGCTTCTCATGCCAGTTGTACCTCAGGCTCTACGCGATCGAACAAAGAAAGAAAAAAAGGAATCGATGACTTGAATCCGGGATGCGAGTCTTTTCCGCGAGTCTGACTCTCATTTGGGGAGATTCTCCTACTCCTAGTTGGCGGACGCGGTGGCACGCCGGGTCCGACCTTTCGTGATGGACCATCCAATCGTACGACCATGGACAATACCAATCGATATCATGCTTTGAGTCGGGGAGTTACTTCTTCAAGTTATTCCTCGCCTTTGACGAGGGTGGCCCGGGTGTCCGTGACCTTGATCCCGAATATTACAGTCCATTAATTGATCACAGACAAATTACAGAGTTCATACAGGGGGTACGTGCGTATCATCTATCAAGAGCCGAATCACAAATCACAAATCATCGAAAAAGTCCCTACATCTCAAAGAAAAACACTTGTCCCGCTCCCCCGGGCCATGAAAACGTGTCTGGAAAGCACAGAGGCACTTCACAAGGGAGCCTGTCCATGTCACATCATTAGTCCTTCACTCAGGAAGCAGACACTCGATGAAAGCACTCACAGACGCATCCGACTCGGAGTTCAGCCACTCGCGTACCTTCTCAGCACTACGTTCTTGAGAACGTAGTTCTTTCTCCTTCCTCAGTTCCTCCGATTTTGCAGCCATCAATCGAGGCTTATTGCCCTTTAGCAACCTCGATAGGAGAAGGACATCGTCCATCGCTTTCAGCAAGCCTGCGGACGCATCTGACGAGAATCTTCTTATCCTTGTTCGTTTGCCCTTCCGTACTCGGTTGTCTTCGTCGTCTTCCGGGGCGAAAGCTCCGCTACTGGTCTGTGAAGGTATGTAGTCGGAGCCACCTTGTGAATTTTGTGGCTCAACTCCGCCCTCGGCGTCTTCATCGGCGGGATCCAGGACTCCATCGTACTCGTTGGGCTGTTTCTCTAGCCACTTCTGCAGACCATCGGACTGCCAGCATTTGACGACGACAGCCCCGTACATGAAGTCGAGTAGAATGCTGGGCGGGGACCGTACTCCATCGCTGAACCAATCAGCTCGAACATCGCGTGGTGGAAATGGAAATAAATCTGTAGGTCGTTTGAGGTACTGTAACGTCGTCCGGTTGTGTGGGATGTCACGGTCCCCAAAGAACGGGACATCAGCGGGTGCCATTGCAAAATTGGGTGTCTGAACATGGCAATTAGAGACAAGCGTGGAGGGGACATATGTATCGGGCCTACCTTGAGGAATGCAATTTCACCCAGGCCAAAATTTTTATGTATCTCAGTTCTGAGAAGCATTCCATTCTCCATACAGTTGATTCCTTCAGGTGAGAATGGCGGTTGTTCGTATAAACTTGAGCGATCATGAGCAACAAAAGTAATGTACTAAGGAAAAAAGGTAAGCATCGCCCAGGGCCTACCGAGATCAGAACGAACGTACCTCGTCGCCTTTGCTTCTGGGTATAATATGCGCCGCATCACAACCATCGGGTTCACGCTCCGAGAAAACACAATGGCGGTCGCGACGGATAATGTCATCGCGGAAGCGGGTGCGTCGTGGAGTCGCCACGCTCGACGTGCATCTGTCATCAAGTACCAGGTAGTCCACAAAATGGTAGTCATCTCGAAGCATTGTCAGAAGGTATAGAGAGAGCGGTAAGCACAAGCTTACCGGTGGTAATATAGTAATATCGTTCCGCAAGGTTGTCGAACGAGACAGAATTCTCGTCGACTATCTCGCCTCCTTCGGTGGTGGAGAAGCGTCCTTTCGCGCCACAAAAACTAAATGTGGCAAAACGAAGCCACTTGAGGGGGGTATACGTTAGCCTTTGGATATCTGTACTCGGTATCGATAGAGCGTGAATCCATTCGGTGGGAGATGAATCGGTGACAGACAGGTGGATGTGAACAATTGTAGCCATGATCAAAGTCGTAGCAAGAGCCCCTAAGTGGCCCCGTATCAATTTAAATCTCCGCCCGAATACATCCCTGGCCCCGACGGCTGTTTCCGACCTCTGCTGGTTGCTTAAGTTACTAATCCAAGTGCTAGTCCAAGACCGCCATGGTTCGTCCGTCTCGCCAACTAGATCGTGAATTCGTTGACGAGCTCGCTATCAGAGTCTCGCCTTTGTCAACGCCCTCGAGTGCAAAGAACGTACGCGTCCACTTGCACGCTTCTTGACGCCGTGACAGACACCAATCCACCCCAGCACACAGCGACGAAATATGGCACATCGCATGGACAGCAAACGATACCATCCTTAGTGCATCTGTAGACGGAACCGTCAAACACTGGGATTCAACCTCTGGTCAGGTATCTCTCGCTCGTCCACCTCATAACCTCGCCATCGTATCCCTCTCTGTCTCTCCTGACGGCCGCTCGGTTTTGTACAACGGTCTTGACGGGACTACCTGTTTGTGGGATCTCCAATCGGACACTGTTATCGGCAAACATGAGAGTTTCGATCGATCCGTTCAGGGAGCGGAACCTTGTAAGTCCTCGCTGACCCCTCCTCCCTAATTCTCATCAACCGTATGTGAACAAAGCTTGGGCGGTATCACTCAACCCAAACGGTGGAACATACGCCGGAACGAGCGGATCCGGAAACGTCAACATCTACTCTGCGAACCCCGATTCGTTCGGTGTCCGTCAGGCCGTTCTATCGAGCGGCAGAAACAAACATGGCATGGCTTGCGCACATGTACGTCCCCTCTATATGCGCTACTCGTAGATACCTCTTCGTAGACACTCACCCCAAATCGCGATTGATCGCTGACCACGACGCCGCAGAGCCCGGACGGCAAGAGAATAGCTCTCTCCTCCGAGGCCGGACAAATATTCATATTCGACCTCGAATCCGGGTCCCTAGCTACAACTTACACTTCGCATGCAATGGCGGTACGCTCTTTGGCATGGTCGTATGACGGAAACGTCAGTCCCTACGTTTCTCATCTCAATTCGAAATCCCTCAATTGTGATGACTCGGATTTTTAGCTGCTCCTTACTGCCTCGGATGATAAACGACTCATCTTGCACGACGTTCGTTCGACCGCATCCGGAAAACCAGGGTCAGGCGCAGTCGCCACTCTCACCGGCCACTCCTCCTGGGTATTGAGCACAGACATTTCTCCCGACGGTCGTCTCGCAGTCTCCGGGTTCGTCGATCCACCATTCCAGATGCCGTGCCTTCACCTTCCCTTCACCTCCACCTCACTCACGATGTCTTTTTTTTGACAGCTCCGCAGATAGAAACATCAAGGTGTGGGATCTGGCCACGCGTACGGCAGTGTCTACGATTCGAGAATCAGGAGAGGTATGGAGCGTCGCGTGGCGCCCCAAGCCTGCGGCGGCTGGGTCGGCAGGCGCGTTCGTGAGTGGTGGAAAAGATGGACACGTGAGGTGGTGGAGATCGGCTGGCACGGGGGCATAGGTCTCGCGATGGAAACTCGCGTCTCCTATTGACACCACATGACTGCAACCTCGAAAAGTTGCTCTGCCAGTGTTTCCTCGATACCACGGTACGTCCGCCCCTATCCTTTATGCAACGTACCGCCAATCCCTTGCCTTGTCTCCAATTAGACCTCTCTCGAGCAATTACCAACATCTTAGACATGTGCATTCACTTTCGCTCCTTCTTCACCACTTTTGCAGGGGATACCGCCAACGACATCTCCCATCTATCGATCAGCATGCGAAGACACAGAAGTCGTCGTCAACGACGGCAACGTAAAGACATCATCGGGTTTTCGCTTCCAAAACCTGATTCCGACGACGAGTCTGAGTCAGACTCTGACAGGGAGCGCCGCCCGAGCCGTCGTTCTCGTTCTCACTTTCCATGGCACAGACGTCCTATGCCGAGGAAGATGTGTCGATACAGTTGGAGGAGCTGTCGATCGAGCCGGATGGGTTGGTGAGGTATATCCGACGAGGAGCGGAGAGTCTAGCGGGAGGGACGACGGAGGCTGCGTCGGCTTTCGGAGTACTTGCGTTTACGTTAGAAGATTGGGACTCGTGATTCTGTTTACTAATCTCCTAGTACTTACACTCGTTTCTCGACCTTCGACGGTCGAGAAATGAATGTAAGTACTAGGAGAGATCATCATCTAGACTACGGTGGCCAGCTGTTGCTCCCACTTCAGCGGGGTTTGAAACGGCTGGTCAACATAAAGGGGTTGCGACGCACTCACCTTGTCTTCATCACCAAACCTCCATGATGAACGTCGACAGTGCTGGTCCTTCATCCGCCCCGACCTCGATGGATGTTGATTCTTCACTTCCTTCCATCGTGGATTCAGACGATTCCTACACAGACGACGACCATCGTCAGAATGACGAGGTAGTGAATCAAAAACAGGCTGGGTATGGGCTAAAATGGCATCAAAGCCCAGCAATCATCGAGCTGGCACTAGTGCTCTGCGGAGTGGTTCTTTGCGATGATCGACTGGATCGCAAATATCGGGATTTTGGTCCTTCACTCGAACTCATCCGCGACTCTCCTTTGCTACAGTCAATGCTCACGGATGCTTGGAAAGCTGGGTCGTATCGCGATATTCGCAAACTTGGTACGCATGTTAATCAAAAGTAGTGGGTGTTCGTCTTTTAATGGAGCTCCTGTCACCCGTAGTCATCCTTCAGGCTTCAGGTTCCCCCCGTGTCAGCGCTCCAGCAGCGGGTAGGTTTCTCGTGTACATGCCTCAGTTTGTCCTTACGCGAAATACACAGAACCTATGTCGGAATCCCTGGTGCATGTGTTGAGGAACGCGTTAACTGCCACTTATCAAGGCAGTGCCGTCGACGCGTTCTGCGCGTATCTCCAGGGGAATGACGAGGCGTTTCACAAAGGCGAGGATCCATATTACGGCAAGTTTTGCTCTATAGTCCAGAGCTCTGGTACCGGAAAGACACGTCTACTGCTTCAGGCGAGTTCTCGTCGTCGTGTTTAACGATTGAGTTAACATGCATTCTCTGTGCAGCTTGCTACAAGGGGTGTATGCGTATTATACATGAACATTCGATCCCCACAGGACGAACATGGATATCCCCCTCGTGACATTATACCTGCAAATATCCTCACCCGCTCTGATATGTTAAATGAAGACGACTATCATATCCACTGCTTCGCATTTTTCGCAACCATCTTCAAAGTCCTTCGCACCTTCCTGGAGAAGAAGCTCGATTGGTACAAAGACATGTGTACAATCGGGAGCCCTGTTCGTACCTCGTTTTTTGTGGCTCTGAAGAGCGAGTTCGCCAGCGTGAGCACGATAAATTTACGATATTCGTTTCCATATTAACTTATCTATAGGTCAAAAAACAAATTCCGGATTTGGCTGGAGGAAGCAGGATCGTGAACAAGTACTATGAAGAGATGGTCAATACTAAGGCCTTCCCGCAGGCCAAGGGGAATGAACCTAGGGTGGTGATTGCTCTAGACGAGGCTCATGTATTGCATGAAAAGGGGTCGTGATCATACCTCCCAGCAACTGTGTTACTCCGGATTATCAAAGCATATTCGGAGCGCAACAAAGCTGCAGTTTAGGTGGTGTTTGCTTCGACGACCTCGAAGGTTGTATACTTCGCATCTCCTCCGAGTCAAGCTCTATGTACGTGACATCATGATTGTTGACTGTCTTACTAATTAAAATGATCCAAGTCAACTCAGCAAGGGTCTCTCACGACGGACAACTACTTTTCCCGCCATTTACACAGCTTGGATGGGACCAGAATGCTCCGGTGTTCGGCAACGTTCCACCTGGTGAAGTTGCGAAGGTGGAGCGTATCCTTCAATATGGCCGTCCGTTGTATGCTTATTTCCGGTTTCGTGCTTCTGTCTCCACTAACTGTTTCACAGATGGGTCTCACTGACCAGCGGGGAGTGTGGTCACACACTCGACCAGCTCCTCAAGCTCGCCAGGAACAAGTTGTATGGAACTTTGGAACCCAATCTCGGTGTCAGAGATCAAGCATTCGCGGTGCTTGCTCAAAGATTCGGTCTCGACATCGCTTTTGGTCACTGCCATGCTATTCATCTCGTCGAGAATTCGGTGGCAAGTCATCTCTGTGTGTGTATCAAGACCACCGAGGATCAAATCTGGATCTACTCCACCTACTACCCTTCCGAGCCCATTCTATCATGCGCTGCCGCCTCTTTGTTGCACACGAAGGGCGGTCTGCTTTCCGCTTTGGGCCACCTAGAGGACATTGTCAATTCTGGGCTGGTCGAGATCGGTCAGAGTGGGGAGCTAGCCAGCCGTTTTGTCTGGCTTCTCGCGAAGGATTTTTTTGTTCGCGAGGTGATGCATGTCCCCTCTCCCAAATCCATAAATCAAGTGCTTCCGGATTGTCAAATGATCCCGGTCGTTGATTTCCTCGAGTTCGTTTTCGGGTCGGAGGTCTGGAAGGTGGTACCGCAAGCTCGGAATGAGTTTCGGAATGCCCATGTCAATTTCTCCCACTGGATATCTATGGATTTCGACATCAGACAAAGCAAAGGGGATCTGGACCAACTGCTGTAAGTCGTATGCTCAATTTCTTCCTGGATCCAACCCTTCGTGTATAGCATCGACAAATGGACGTTGTGCCACTGGGAACGAACAAGCGCTATCCAATGCTCTGACGACCAGCCTTTGATCGACAAGGTTATCCCGATGTACTTCAAACCTGAAAAGGATGGCGACCGAGCTGGCATGTCGCAAATCTTTATTTCGGACAAGGCTCGAAGCACTTCACAGCACGATTCTCTGCTCACCATCTCCTGAGACCATTCGAGCATTGCTCCCAACTACCGTGGTCTTCCCTACATCGCAATATTGGTAGACCTCGGCGTCAACAAGACTGCACTCTGGGCCGGCGTAGACTCTGCGAAGGGCAAGGATATGTGCATGCGTATCCATGCATTCGGTTTCGATGCAACGACGTATCCATTTCTCCAATCCCGACCTGACGAAGTCACACGCATCCTGCGGGACTTATACAAACGACAAACTCCTGATGCCAAAAAAAAAGATCATCAAGTCGCTCGACAAGATCGAGAATCAAGTGCGGTTCGGAAGGTCCAGCGAGCCACGCTACTTGAACTTGAAGAGAGAATCAACAAGCGATCGAGGTTCGGAACCGGTTGTGGGACTGGGTGTGTATGCTTAGTGTACTTGGATGGTTTGGCCATCTGTCGATGGGGCGGGAAGTTGACTGTACAGCAGTGAGCATTGTCTGCGACTGTTGTATTTTCATTGAATGCATTCTTCTGCACATATCGTATTGCTCGATAGACTCGATCGCGACCTCGACCGCCTTGGCTTTTGCCCGCGTTGTACTCTTCGAGAGCTCCAGGCTGAGCCCACAACACCACTAGGTCAGTGAGTGACTCTGTTACATCACATTTTTTAAGGATTAGAAAAGTCGTTGGCTATACAGCTGAATCGATGCAGTGAAAATTTCGGATCAACCTCTACGCGATCCGAACAAAGAAAAAAAAGGGATTACATAATAGAGCAGAACAATTCAGACTGGCCCGATCTTTCGTGACGGACCATCCAATCGTACGACCATGGACAATAACAATCAATATTATTTTTTTTTTTTTTTTTTTTTGGTGGAACGCTCTTGCAAGGAGGCAATTGACAAAGTCAACCCCTGCTTGCACGTTGAGGATACTGGAGTTTCACCCGTGCGTAGCGTATGGTATCACCCAGAGGAAATACTTGATTGTTATGATCTCTCACAACACAGCGGGGACTTTAGGCAACACTAAGCCTATGCGAAGGATATGCTGAGTACTAAAGCTTAATGACGGTGTTACGATCACTCATTCTTTCCTTCCCTATTACCTTGTACTAAGTCCTAGTCGCTGGTTCGAGTCCTGCCTAGGCCTCCCATTTCTTACCTTACTTTAGTCAGCGAACATTCTTTAATGTTCTTTCACCTTCCACGCTTCGTCATCTCTGACTCGTATGCTTACCGAGCATGACTCATTCTTATTCGTCATGACTTGTTCTTACGTATTCTGACTTGTTCTATGCCTGCCCTTAACTCGTTTCTTCACTTATATAAACCCTCGAGTTTCCTCCTGTAACCCTAACTTAGACCTACGCAATCTAGCTTGGTCATTCCCCGCTTCCTTGAACCCTCTGAGAGTCACCGTCCCACTCTTGAACGGACGCTAGGCCTTAACATGGACATCCCATCGTTAGGCTACCTTGAAACCCTTGTCTTTGACTAGGCTTTTGTGTCTACGCTTTGACCTACCCGGTACAAGCGTAACAAAAGGTCTAAGTTACCCCTGAAGGCTACCTTCGCTGTAGACCTCCACCATTTCCCAACGACCTCGCCTCGACACCTCTCGTTGGGGCCCCCACCTCAGGCAGCACTTTTCGGCACCAATAGTGGTCTCACAGACCGGTTTCCTTTGTAGGCAGGATTACATCTCAATGACCCGGCTTCGTGGTGGCCTCGCGACCTCAAATTCCACCTCGGCCTCTGCGGGCCTCGTGCGGGCCTCATGCGAGCCTCATGCGGGCCTCGTTAGCAATGCAACCGTTTGTTTGCCCACCTGGTGGAATCCTCCTGGCTCCGTTTGCGCCCCATTCGAGCGCCGTTTGCGTCACACTCGACCTTCATCGTTGGCACGATTATTGTGGCCTTGCTGGTGCAATTGGAAGCAGGTGTGCTAGGTTCTCACCTATGTTTTTTTTCCCTTTTTTTCTCCTCATTTCCACCCTTCGAGCATTACCGCAACATGCCTCCCCTGCCCACACGCGCCTCACAGCCTGTGACGAACGGCCTTGGAGTCCACTTCCAAAGTCCAACCCGCCCCCGAGACAAGCGGAAGACCCAAGGCTTCGCTCATATCGCTGGCCAAGCTGTCAAACGTCGTCGACTCACTGAAAGGCTGGAAAAGCTCCTTGCAAAACGTCCACCCTCCCCTGAGAATGATCATTCAAATGTCTTTGATTCTCGTCCCGAAGACGAGGCCCTAGAGCCACTCAATGACGACCAAGACTTCGAGCAAGCCGATCAGGATTTCATCCCGCACGATGCTTGCGACAACGACGCCGGAAATGACACCGACGCTGAGCAGCCAACTGTCCATTCTCAACGCCGCATTCTTCCAGATCAAGCAGCCCAGCGTTTATATCACACCTGGAAGTCCCTTATTCCAACGATGGTCGCTCCACTGCTTCACTACATCTCCAGAACGCTAGGCAAGCCCCTCCCAACCACCCCGCTCTCAATCTCCCTCTGCTACCGCGGTGACTGCGCCCCAAAGTCGCTAAGTATCCTATGCCTCTTCTTTGATCGTGAGTCACGATCCCCCTAATGAACCTTATGCTAACCAACCAAAGATTTCGTTACCATTAATGTTCTGAGCTGTCAATGCACCACCCTTGCTCAAGTACTCGTCCATTTCGGTCTCTTCCCCACCGCACCATCCCAACCTCGTATGGCCGTTTCTATAGACTTACTGGCCTTTTACCGTGCCCTTTTCGAACGGTCTTGCGACGCCGTTCACGCGCTTGCTGGCGCGTTACATAATCACTACATTCGCCGAGGATTTCGAATGGTGAACAAGGACGTAAGTTGTCGATCTCTTTGGTCGTCAATTTTTGTCACTAGTTCACAGAGCGAGATGATTCAAGAACCATTCCGCCGTGGTCTTGGATTTGCCGTGCAATGGTATGACATCCTCTTGGTTGAAGTGGAGCAGCACTTGGAAGCCACGCTTCAACGATCTCGCAATAAGATCCAGGCTTCACAACCTTCTGGACCCATACACAATCCGTCCTCTCTAGCCCCTTCCAATCCTCAACGGGCATCCACAGCGACTTCTTCTGCTCATATGCCATCGGTTCACACACACCCCGGTCCAGGCAACTGTAGCCAAATCCTTATCCAACGATGTCCCGCATGTTTTGGAGGCACAGCTTTTGGTAGACCTCTTGCCGAAGGCGGCGATATACACGTCGCCACAGATGGAAATTTCCACCATAGACACCGCCGATCTGCAGGTGACTCACCTTCCTTTTATGACCCGGCGTATTTTCTCCCCAAGGCAGAAGTGGACGCGATGGGTTCTCGCATTCAGGTACAACGGAAGACGCCGCCCAACGCACGCAAACCCAAGGTGCCTGACGAGGCGCTTGACTCCTGCGAATCATCCTACGAAGCAGCTGATGGCAAGAAGCAGAAGACGTCAATGGAAAGCTTCGATGACACAGGATTGATGGCTCTCATTTGTCGGCACGACATACCACTGTTCTTCGCTAACATCGACTCTCCCGGCGAGCAGCAGAAGTATGCGCTAGCGCTCATTGAACGCCTCTTATCGCTATTGCCAGCGAGCGCCAACGTCGTTGTTCTATACGATGTCGGGTGTACATTGGATCGGACACTTGAATTGGTGAGCATCTCTGAGGCTTCCGTATGTATCATTAACCCCGCTGCTCCAGTATGACATTCTACCCTCAAACCTCGTGACTCGGCTGCGCTTTGCTACGACGGCCATGCACGCCTATGGTCATGAATGGGCTTGCCAGCTCGTCTACAACCCACGCATCACAGAAGGCCTGGGGCTCTCGGACGGTGAAGGCACCGAGCGCCTTTGGTCCCGGATGATCAAGCTGATCGGGCTTGAGCGGTCCTCCTCGGTGTGACATTTCGTGATTGCTGGGTCGGTTTGGCGCTTACACCTTTACAGCGCCAGCGCCGCATCTGGCTCATAGATCGACAAGCGGCAGCTGTCGGTGCTGAGATGCGGATGGATCTCGGAGACTGGCTCAAGCGCCGCCTTCGGCGAGGGGTCCAAGACCAAGGCAGAGTCGCCGAGAATAGCCTTGATGACTGCAATATTCCCCTCGAGGAACTCTGACGTCAATGGGCTTCTCAAAGAGAAGCACAGCTTTCAATTCGAGCTCGTAAGTAATTTCCCAATTGGATGTGTCACGAATGATCGACTCCCGACGGCCATCAGATGCTCCCACGCGGCTGAAGAAGGAGCTTGATATGGTATTGGCACTCCAAACCGACATGGATACAACCGACCGGGCGATTCAAGCTGCGAAAACTGCCATCGAGAAGTACCAAACTGTCACCGACGACACAAAAGTTGCGTTGACTAGCCTGGAACATGCTCATGATCGCTTAGTGGCCAAAGTCGAGGCACTTTACGCGTCCCTCAACGTTGGTGATCAGTTCCCTGAGCTGAAAGACATTGATTTGGAATACGTGCGAACCCTCCTGTTGGCCCGCGACCTCAAGATCAACATAAGAAAGCGTGCAATAGGTAGTTTTTTCGAGTGGGACAAGCTAGACCAAGCTGTTGCCAGTGGTGGGGCTCAGAAAGCGCTTGGTAGGTTTCTTCGTCTCTGTAGCCAAGCAAGCTCATAAACGGCCTCGAGGAACAAAACTCCATCAACGGACGCGCAAGGCAATCGCCAAACGGCAACCTGCTCTAATGACCGCCATCCGTAAATACAACTTGCATTGTAGTCAGCTCGCAGAACTCCATGATCCGGCATGGTCCATCCCGCTTCCCTCGCCTCTTCCGACCAAGCTCAATGATCTTCGCAACCACGACTCTCTGATGGAAGATGTGTGGATTTCCCCTTCCATTGGTCAAATCCCGCGGTGGTTGGACGATAAGGACGTACGTAACGGCATCCGTGCGATGCTGAAACGGGATCGCTGCCACGAGGAACAGCGGCGATTAGGCGTTGAGGCAGACAACCTTTGTCGATGGTACCGTAACGAGCTAGCAGCGGTTGAGCTTGCCCTCCGCACTCCTGGCAGTGAGTCCAAATTGACTCTTATGATTCGTTGTTAAACTTCTCCTCAGATGAAATGTTTTCCCTTCTTCTCCAACACCGCCGAGAACAATTATTATCGCTGCCGCCTCGCTGGTCCAGTTCCTTGGTCCCATTGTCCCGATTCGATGTTCACACACAAGAAGCCAAGGCATCAGCCATCAGGATGTCCGAGGGAGCTTCTGAAATATCACCCATTTGGGTCAATCCCGTGGTCGTCGAAGCTCCAGAAGCCTCCACCGAAGAGCAAGCAGTCGTCAACCCCGATGTGGATGCTGACCTGACGCTAGACACGGAGGATGTGATCGTTCTCGATTACTTAATAGACGAGACACCAGATGCGGAACAAGAAGAACCTCACCACTGTCCGACGATTCCTGTAACGATTCTCTGGAGGACCCCATCGGTAATTCGTTGCCACGCTGTCAAACTCTCATGACTGACATTTGCAGGATTTGACATTTGACCCAGCTCCTGCTGCGCCACAGAGCAAGGTCCGGCTCGCCGGGAATGTGGCACGAACGGTACTTCCAGAGATGGAAGGTTTTTCCCGTTTCATAATTGAGCCCGACGACATCGCCATGTTAGCCTCTCCGAAGTCCTGCATCAACGATGTTTGTGTCAATGGCTGCATCCAGCTTCTCTTCTCGGACATTCACCGCACGCACTCACCCCATCCTCACCGGTTTGCCGTGTTCTCAACATACGATCTTCCCCGTGCTCGCTACAAGACGGACCTCGAGCTTTTCAAGGCAACGAAGCACACAAAGTTCTGGGCGAAGGACATTTGGATCCTCCCAATCCATAGACCTGGGCATTGGGTGTTGTGCGTTGCCAACTTCTCCCGCAAAGAGCTTCGGCTATTTGACAGTCTTGCCGCCGAGAAACCCTGGCGAAATGACGTGAATGTGAGTACTGCCCTCTACCCCTTGGCGTTGCTGATAACCATCCCAGGAAATCATGCGGCTTATTGCTCGACTTCTCACTGTCGCAAGCACCACCTATCCCGAGGTCCAAGTAGCCGTTCAGCCGTGGACAGCCCAAGCCCTCACTGTAAGTTCTATGTTAATGTTGAAACCATTAATACTTAGGCATTGCAGACTGTCCCTGTGCAGACCAATGACTACGACTGCGGTATTTGGGTATTAGCCACTGTAGCAGCAACCTTTCGAGGGTTTAGTGTGACGTCTATGACAGAGGGTCACATCTCAGACTTCCGCGAATATCTACATCGCCTTGTATTATCAACGACCATCAATTAATATGGATTTTCTCCATTCGTTAGCCTCTTCGCCTCACTGAGATACAATGATACAGTGCGTGCTCGCCACTGCAAGAGGCACTCTGCCATCTCCTTGTGTCGACGCAAACTACACGATCCGATCTGAGTTTCCAGCTTGACCCACTCTTCGTATGCCTCCATCGCTGCTGTACGAAGCTCTGTTATGAGCTGTGTTTTTCCTGCCGCATGCCGGCTTGCGCGACCCTGTCTGACCAAGTTCTCCTGACGCATCTTCCTGCCCAACATAACCTCAACTAGGTTCTTGGTGAACTCGGTTTCCCGCAATGTGTCGGGTGGCTCAGGCTGGGAATAAGGTGGGGTGCCATCCCAGAATGCCACCTCGGTTTCATCAAGTGCGTCCGCGCTAAGGAGGGCTTCCTTGAAT
>JBBPTG010000344.1:0-22444 GCA_038093975.1 Chalciporus piperatus | reverse complement strand
GCTCACGTCAGCGGCCTCAAGCACACGCATACAAGCAGGCATCTCACCTCCATACTCGAGGCCTTATCCAGGGTGGATTATCCGGGAGACCTATATTCACGAAGCACAATCAATCTGACACCTAGGACACGATCGCCGGCGACTTTTGAACGAATCACGAACCATGTGCACATATCTCGCGCAACCGTGGAATATCTACCAGAAGCGGAGAACCTGGTTCCGTGCGCAGGATTTCCGAGATGACAGTTCGCCTACAAGTGGGGGTAAAAGCCACCAAGACTCAACAATTGTCTGACGACTCTATCGCGGAGCCAAACGTACAAATCTTCCCTTCGAGGTTCAGGAACCCACTTCACTCCAAAGGTCTGCGCGATATCGAGCAGGTAGTCGTCCATTTTCGAGGCGGACGGCGTTGGGGAAGAGAGTATTTGCATGATCTGCCATGAACCGATCGACAGGTCAGATCAGGCCAATTTCAAGTAGGATATAATCAGGGGTACGATTGAACGACTTACGCGCGGAGAGACGTGGTTGTTCCTACTGGCTGAGGCAGCCTGTGCGACGACGGGTCCCAGTCTTTGTATCAATATCTCCCTAACCGCGTCCAGGTCTTGGCGATGGGAGTCAGATAACGGGATCATCACTGCAGGGCGTTGCCGAACGCAACCTCAGCATTATCTCACCTTTCGACTCGGTGCTCGGCGCCGCATGAATGATGCTGGCAGCAGCCTCCAACAAAGTCGGGCTCAAAGGCTTGCTAGACCCATGTCAAACGTCGAGACACATCAACCCACGACCTCAGCAAAAAAACACTTGGAATCCCATCCGACAAAAACCCACTCACCCATTCGGAACGCTCTCCAATTCCCCGACGTGATTCCCCACAGTGCCAACCAGCATCTCAAGTTCCTCCAAGAGGTCACCCATGACATCGTCTTGTATGAGATTTGCAGCCTTGGCTCTCGCGACGGCGACGTTGCCTTGGCCGAGGTATGCTGATATGTCGTGTCGCGTGAGTTGGCCATTTGAGTCCATGCGCTCTTGTAGCTGTCCAAGACGCTGAGAGGTGGTTCGGAGAAGGGTCTATTTGTTCAAACAGGTGAATACATGGGTGTTAGCGAGACTGTCTTGAACGGACGAGTAGACTTGCCTTGAAAGCAACGGGATCCCAGTTCTCCATCGTAACTTGTCAGTTTGTCCAGCGCTAATGGATGTGTGTTGCAAGTCGAACAAGTGTTTCGTAGTCGAGGCCTCTTGTGTAGTAGGACTGTGTACGACCGGTTGATGATCATCAAGCAGGGTCGCGCTCGTCGATGACAGAAACGTCCACGTCGAGGCAAATTTAGGCGGGATCCGTGGCTTGTCAGTGGGGATTAGGCGAACTGTAATCAGATTGCTTCCGGCCTATCTACCCGCGTCTACTACCAAGTAGTACTAGTACTGTAGTATAGTACCTGTTCTCGAGCTCGACTCCCCTACCTGTCGACTACGAATGCCCGCCTGGGATCAAATTTGGGGGGTGCACAGCTTGTAAATTTCTCGACATAAGTTGTTGGCGATCTTATGCGTGACACCACGACGCCAACATTCAAGTTATTTGCGGATGCAAGCAGCTTTGTTCACCTTGTCAAACCCACCTCATACTTCCAGCTGATGTCATAAGCATTTTGAGACACATCCTGTACTACGCTACACCAAAAAGGAGGCGAAAATGCTTACTGGTTCTACATGAAATACATGGGGGCAGGCTTTGATAACCTTGCTCTCGTTCGTGGCAGACCACTGTCCTCGACGATGTGCGTCTCGCTGGGAGACGACGACAAAGGGATCATTGAGAGATGTCTCCGACTCTCTCGGTAGTCCCTCGATGACCGTGCTTCTGAAACGCCAGGTCTCAGAACGACAGAAGGACCTTGCGTGGTCAAGGGTGAGGCTGTCGAGTACGAGGAATGCGAGGAGCATGGGGAGAGAGTATGCTGTGAATGCAGGGCGAGAGGTGGCGGGATTGTTAGCGTCATCGTGGGACGATGCTGCACATGTCCGTGTCGCGGTGGCGGGAGAGACAAATGTCGTCTTTGAGTCGAGGGAAGTGGAGGGACAGGTGGACGACTCATCGCAGCCATGGCCAAAGAGGATTGACGGCGAGGTGGGTCCAGTAAAGTCGGCTCTGAAGACGCAGGATGAATTGTGTGACGACGAGGGACCATTGTAGGCGACCGAAGCGGAACCGGTAGAGGTTGTTCCTGTGGCACATCATTGGTCGTTCCCAACAGAGACACTTCTGTGACTTCTTTCATTTTCCCCTTCCACGTAGAAAAGGATCCAAACGACGGAATGTCCGTCTCAGACATCTCGGGATCCAGATCCCGGCGAGTTTTGCGTGGTTGTGGTTGAACCACAACCGGGATTCGAGACTGACGGTAGGCTATGACTGCAAAGTAGATCGAGTAAAGAACCACTGTTACATGGGATAAGCGAGAAGGGTAAAGAGGGCTAGTCGACGAACTTACGGATCGCAGGGATGATCCAACACGCCATCATGGTATACATGTTGATCAATTGGCAGACACCCAGATCATCTGTAGCTAGGAATGATGTCAGCTATGACATCCGACAATGATTCGAAGGCTTACTCTGGTCAGGGCACTGAATTTGTGAGTTCCAGTAAGTGAAAGCTGCGGCAGAACCTGCGAAAAACGGTGAGAATCTTGAGAGTCACGCGCTTGCCTGCATCGATATTCACCCAATTGCAGAATTAAGAGCAGGAATAGTCGCGCAGCGTCCAACCAAGTACGGAATTGAACCAAGATACTGAGGATGCTGTTTAGCGATGGCAAGTGGGTTAACGAATTAAAGTAGACTGACAGAATAGGTAACATGAGCATCGTAACAGTGTTCGTCGAGACGAACAGTATCATCAACGATCCTAAAGTATCCTTAGTGGGGCAGGACCGCGAAGTTGAGAGATGAAACGTACGGCTAATACTATCCGATACATCCCAGCGAGTGAACATCTCAATGGATAACAGAACGAGCCAAAGGAAGCTGAAGACTAAGATACAGGCTATGGTGCCACCATGTCAAGAGTCAGTTGGTGCGAAGGAAGTAAGTGCGAGTGTACTTACAGAATGTGATAGCGCGGATTCTAAAGAAAAGTGGGAATGACTCCATGATCGTTTCAGTGGTAGGACGTGTTGGATACAGTGTTGAAAGTTACAGTCGTGAGGTGGACCAGACTGGATCTCACAGAGACCAGACGGTTGAGTTGGCAGAAAAGAAGAGGCGAGCAAAAAACGCCTCCAGAGGCGGGGACAGAAGGGATTTGGGTGGTTCTTGCATTGTACGTTATAAAGAGAACGGACAATGGAACGTTGCCGCTGCTTTACAATGAACTCGATAATATTATTTCTCTTTTGTTCTCGCGTACACACAATTAGGGTAATTAACCCCTGAATGTAATTGACAGACTCCTCGATCAATGTACCCACATCCTGTCAAGACTCATGCGCACCGTGAAGAACACCCTATAGAAAGCGTATTTTTCTATCATAGACTCGACCGCCATAAATGCACCGAGGACGCTCGAGAGTACGGCTCCCAACACACCCCAGTTCGGTTCGGCTAACTCCGCGAATTTCCCCACAGCAGTCGTGACTCTCTGACTTCGAGGTCCCCCACACGACAATTGTCATCGACGCATGTTGCGCTGTATAGACACTCGTTAACTATACCATGTCATCTTTAACCAAACAGGGCATCTCTCGCCCTTATCTTCGCAGCGCTAGGCTCGCCCTCGTGTGCCTCTCAGTCGGTGCCAATGCGTTTGTGGTCTCCTTCTCAGCTCGAGGAATGCGTACTGAGATGAACTCCCCAACAGGATATGTGCCGGAGGCGTCTTCTGCTTTCCACTGTTGTCGCCAGCATTGGTCGCGCACTTGAAGCTCACACAACCGCAACTGACCACCATTGCACTTGCGTTCGTCGGGCCTTCTTTCCACCGCTTTCATCCACTAATTTCTGTCACGTGAAGTGGTATGATGGGACAATACCCGTTTGCCGCTTTCGTCGGGAAGGTCCTTGATTACTATGGTCCATGGGCATGTTCCTTGGCCTCTGCCTGTCTCTTCTCGACCGGGTTTGGCCTTTTCGCAAACGAGATCTCCAAGACACCAGACGATATCACACAACCATCGGCATCATCATTCTACCACCTCGTATTCTACTTCTTCATCGCTGCCCTAGGCACCGTATTCTCGTATGCACCTCGAACATATCGACCCCGATCGCCTGCTGATATTACACAGGTACTTCTCATCCGTGTTCGCTGCATCCAAGAACTTCCCAGAGTATATCGGTGTTGCAGCCGGTACAAGCATGGCCTTGTTTGGCCTCTCTCCGACTTTCTTCTCCATCCTCGCCTCCAGATATTTCTCTACTTCCACGGGAGAACTAGATGTTACACATTTTCTACAATTCTTGGCAATTCTGTGTGGATGTGTTCACCTCGTAGGAGGTCTCACCATGCATGTGGTACCCTCGGCCTCCGAGGGGGCAATCAGTTCACCCGGCATTGTAACTGACCCCGAAGAACCTGACGAACGCACTGCGCTGCTTCCGAACAAACACAATGGGAACAGCACTGGGCAAAGCCAAGCCCAAGTCGAAGTTGAAGTAGTTTCTGTTGCCGACGATTCCCCAGAAGTCAAACAGAGCGCCATGGATATACTGAGAGACCGCAATTTCTGGACACTCGCGTTTATCGTGGCCGTTATCCTTGGCTCTGTAAGTTCTCTCGAAACGTAGTCGTTCGTTAATTGATCGGTTTGGACAGTGCGAAATGATTATCTCTAATATCGGCACGATCATTCTCTCGCTTCCCCAACAAACATCCGTTATTTCTCCCTTTACTGATACCCCTTCTACCTCGCTCGCAACTGCAACTCAAGTTCGCATGCTTTCACTGGCGAATACGATATCACGGCTCCTTGTTGGACCACTCGCAGATATCGTATCTCCGGTACCATCTGGTGCCCAAGACGCAGCACGTGGTTCTCTGAGGAAGTATTATATAAGTAGGATCGCATTCCTAACTTTCTCGGCAGCTGTGCTCGTCTGTACGTTCGGATGGATGATCGTCGGTATCAAAGAGCAAACAAATCTATGGGCGCTGAGGTAGAAGAACATTCGACTTCCACCGTGAATAATGTCTGATTTACCCCCCAGCATAGGCGCAGGCGTCGCATACGGATGTGCATTCACTGTCCTGTACGTTCCTTCTATCTATACGCTCACGCTCACTCTTCTCACCACACGCTTCTCCAGCCCATCCCTCGTATCCTCCATATGGGGTCTTTCGAATCTAGGGCGCAACTACGGCATAATAACATACGCCCCTTTCGTCGGCACCCCCGCATTCTCCTATCTATATGCCTTTGTCTCTGCTGCGCATTCTCCCCCCGCGGATGGTTCAGGCGGTGTGGGAGTGTGTCGGGGTACAGAGTGTTGGACGTTGACGATGGAGGTGAGCGCGTTCATGGCTGCTCTGGCGTTCGGAGCGACGTTGTATCTGTGGCGGATGTGGAAGGGAAGGGTGTAAGTGCGTATATCCGCAGATGACATTCTTATTCGTGTGGAGAATCTTCCGCGCTAATCCTAATCATCGTTCCTTTGCTTTTGATCAATAATCCGTGTAGTGGTTAGATTGTATATAGATTATAAGTAATCGCATCGTGTCCGAGTCACTCAAACGCCATTCGCTACAGATCGTAAGTTGGACTGACTTGGGGGCTCTCGTTCTCTCGAGTTTCGACGGCTTTTCTGTCGATCACCATCACAACTTAAGGGATTTCCCTCTCGTTATTGGGACACACATACGCAGGCACATACGCCATACTCCAACACCCCGCAAACCATCCGACACATGATACATTTGCTCCTCCTCCAACGCCCGCTAAGCCCGGCACGCGTAACCCGGGCAGCAGTACCGATCAGAGAAACACGATGGTTGACAAGAGGCACCGTACGCGCTTTTCGTTACCAGAAAATCCTCCGCGACCAATTGCGGAATTGAAGGGCTCGGAGTATCTCTCCGCTAAATACGTACCCTTTGAATCGTTTCTGTGCAGTTTGCATCATATTGGGAGCACTCGATCGTGACCTCCTGATTCGACCGAGTTGGACAGTTTCGCTTCCATGAACCTGCCAGTGGCCTCCTTGCCGCTTCACTCTGCACTACTCAGGGCGAATTGTTCACCGGCTCAACTAACGTCTCGCGGACTATTGAATCTCTCGAACAAAATCATTCACGGGTTATATCCCAAAAACTTTTGTTCTGCCGGTGCTCTCTCGGAGCCAATGGGTGCTGCTAACTCTAACTCGATCCCTCCGTCACATGTAGTGGTATGCCATTTTGTATCTCTCGACGCGTCAAGCATGGTCAAAGTGGTTCTGGGGAGTGAGTCTCACACCCTCTTCACCTATCGCAACGGCTCGTCTGAGGTCCCAAATATATTGGAGAGACACCCCGAGATTGTTGAGGAACTGAGCACGGTCAGGGTGGTTCTCCGGAATGAGTTGTACAGCCTTTTCACGCATCACGATGGCTCGTCTGATGTTCTCGATGCCTCCGCGCATGCGGAAACGAGCCCTGAGAAACCCTCCAAGGTCGTTAAGGTACTGAGCCCGGTCAAGGTGGCTCTTGGGAGTGAGTTTCGCAGCTTCTTCACCCATTGCAATGGCTCGTCTGATGTCCTCGACGTCTCCAAGCTTTTCGAAACGAATTCTAAGAGACACCCCGAGATAGCTGAGGTACTGAGCACGGTCAGGGTGGTTCTCCGGAATGAGTTTCACGGCCTCTTTATGCATCACAATGGCTCGTCTGATGTCCTCGATGTCTCCGAGTGTTTCGAAACGAGTCCCGAGAAACTCCCCAAGGCGGAGGAGGCATTCAGCATGCCAGTGGCCAGGGTGGTTCTCGGGAGTGAGTTTCAGAGCCACTTCACCCATTGAAATGGCTCGTCTGATGTCCTCGACGTCTTCAAGCGTTTTGAAACGAGTCTTAAGAGACACCCCAAGATTGAGGAGGTGCCGAGCATGGTCAGGGTGGTTCTCCGGAATGAGTTTCACAGCCTCTTCATGTATCACAGTGGCTCGTCTGATGTCCTCGATGTCTCCGAGCGTGTCGAAACGAGTCCTGAGAGACCACCCAAGGTGGCGGAGGTGCCGAGCACGGTCAGGGTGGTTCTCGGGAGTGAGTTTCAGAGCCTCTTCACCCATCGCAATGGCTCGTCCAATGTCCTCAAAGTCTCTGAGCTTGGTGAAACGAGTCCTGAAAGACTGCTCAAGGTCATGGAGGCACTGAACACGGACAGGGTGGTTCTTAAAGCACATGGAACACTCCCCAGCGGTCAACGTAGCCAACATCCCCGATCTGAAGTCCTTCATTTTGATAAGAGTCAGGGAGTCTGCTGCTCGGCTCAGGAGTCCGGAGTGGGTAACCGAAATCTGTTGGTAGATGTTTTGCGTAGAGATCCTGCAGGAATTCAGACCCCCCCATTGCGTGGTGGTTTGAAAGTGGATCGAGGCACCCACTCCGACCAAGTCGAGCCCCGCGGGCGTCAAAGCTAAGTGGGTACGCGCCGTTGGGCTCAAGAAGATTGAGACATTAGTACTCCCAGGTGGCGGTCAAGCAAACACATACACGTTGGCACAAGTCCCATATCGCTTTGGCAGTCGAGCGAAGATCATTCCTTGTTTCATTCGGTGCGTGAATATTATCGATCGAAGTTTCTCTACGGACCTGTGACGATCTCGTCTGGGGTATTTTAATAGCAAGATTTCCCTTTTTGATTCGGATTCCAGAGTCCATACCGTCCGACATAGCGTTGGAGAGAGGTGGTGAGTCCGCTTTGGATTACCGAAAGCCTCCATTGCTCATGTTTCTTGGTCATGTTGGCTTTTCGCGACTGTTTGACGCTCGGTAAGCTGGGGTGAGTATGCATGAACGTCAACAATTTCGCTCTCCGTCCCCTCCAACTAGTGGCAGAGGTTTATTCCGTCGTCGCGAAACATCTGTGCATCTCAAGCCACGACTTCCCTTTTTGATTCGGATTCCAGAGTCCATACCGTCCGACATAGCGTTGGAGAGAGGTGGTGAGTCCGCTTTGGATTACCGAAAGCCTCCATTGCTCATGTTTCTTGGTCATGTTGGCTTTTCGCGACTGTTTGACGCTCGGTAAGCTGGGGTGAGTATGCATGAACGTCAACAATTTCGCTCTCCGTCCCCTCCAACTAGTGGCAGAGGTTTATTCCGTCGTCGCGAAACATCTGTGCATCTCAAGCCACGACTATCATCATAAGATCATCATCGACAAACACTAGCTCCATTCTACATGGCCTGTTTACTCCCAACCTGAATCGCGCTCCGTCCATCAAGACGGTGCCCATCATCTCACCGTCAAGCGCGGGCGAACTTGTTCGAGTTTACGTTGAAGGAAACCACCGTCTTCCGGATCCTCAAGTAACCGCGATGCGGAGTGGACCTGAAGTTATAACAGCAAATATCGCAGAACAAAAGGTTCCCCTCAACTTGACGTTGTATGCCAAATTCCAATACACACCACAAACCCGAATTGGGATGTCTGATCCCCAATACGCACACGACGACGACGACGACGACGTTGAATGGAATGGAGCAATGCAGAGCATCATTGATGGAGCTACCTTTGATTGTGTCGAACTGGCCGAGGTGAGTAGATTTGATGCGTTATTCTCTGGAGATGGGATAACCCAATACCTCACTTCCTTTCAGGAATGTATCAGAAGAAGTTATCAGGTATGTCACGGGAGGTTTCAACTCCCAACTTTTCTCTGATTAATGTCTTTTCATCACCCCCACAGCCGCATTGGTGTTGCGCCTAGTTTGTGCGTCATCTCTCCCGCGGCCCACTGGCGACTCTCAATTCCGCAATGCTTCAAACGACTTCAACTCACGCACGTCCCTTGCCCCCCAAATCAGTCTGTTCAATATAACACGGCATTGATGGGTCATAATGGCGTTGCGGACTAACTGCTAGAGGTAGACGAACTTGGGCGCTCGCGGTTGGTCCTGAGAGTAGGTCGGCTGGCGCGATCAACTACCCAGGATACGGTTCATCCAACCGACCATCCTCTCGAGGAGAACTAGGTGGTATTCGAGAGGGTGCCGTTACCTCATCTACCAACCAAAACGATGCACGTATTTCGCGGAGATACTGAGTCCGAATGCTCAGAACAGGGTTGCGATAACGAATATCAGCGAGAAGGACGCTACTGATTATCGATCCTCAGGTGATGAGTGCGACGAAAACTACGACGCTACCGTCGCGCCCTTCGCAAAAGCGTTTCTGTCTGCGGAGGATGAGAAGAAGAACCTGTATGTCAATGTTGTCGCGAAACTGCAGAAGGTACAAGGGGCAGCTGCGATGGTGAGCACAACCACTGCTACTGCTAGTGATGTAAGGATTCCTTCTTTCGTTGCGTATTTTGCATTATCTGATGGATTGTGTAGATCGCCACTGATTCGTCGGCGTGAATAGCGTAGGGTTTAGACGCCTTGGCCGACCGCGGAAGAGGAAAAAATACGACTGTACGATCACGCTTAGGGACTGCGAAACGAACTCAGGCCTTTGGGGTTGCGAAGGATGGGATGATCATTGGCGTCCTGAACGACTTTGACTTGGCGTCAATCGAGGATAGCCCTACTGGAACTGAACGTACCGGCACGGCCCCATTCATGGCGCTGGCTCTCCTCGAAGATAAAGGGCTCCATGAAAGAAAACACGCGTACGATTATGATGCGGAGTCCTTCATCTGGGTCCTGATCTGGATTTCCCTTCGCTATGACGACGGCGTACTTCGCAAGAAGAATCGACCGTTGGACGAATGGCTGATAATGCACGCGCGCGTGTGTCGCCCAAAAAAGCGAGACTTTTTACTAGGTGAGTGGTCGAAGAACCTGGAGGCCGGTGTGGGCCACGAAAGAAATTGGCAGGCGGCCCGCGCGTACATGAAAGCATTGGATCTCTGCAGGATTTTTGTCAGTTATTCTGATAACCCATTTCAACTTTTGGAGGTGGACGCAGCATTTCAAAAACTTCTCAATGAACCCATTGCCTCGTTCCTACGGTAGTAAACAGGCGCACGTCATTATGTCAATTTTGGTCCTTTAATGCCACAAAATGAAATGTGTATATGCAATCTAACGAAGATTTGGATGAGCGAAATTTTAAAGATGAATAGACTTGCTTGGAGCACAATTGATCTCGGTTGCCGAATTTCGAGAGCCGTCTGCCGCCATTTGTAGGATGCGCTTATTGCCCTCGGAGCATTCGATCTATTAGACGTTGGATACACCATCTCACTATTCGTGCGATCGATCCTTCTCTGATACCACCGCATTCCTACAATCGAGCGCGGCCAAAAGCGCGACGATACTCCATCAAATATTATCCATGACAATGAAACTCCAACAAGACCGGTACTCTCACTACTAGCAAACTCACTAATGACGGGTCGCCGATCATTGTCTGCATACGTTCATAGAGTGTCCGAGAATATGCTGCGACCCAGAGCATCTCCAGGACGCTGATGCCAGTGATGGATGAACGGTGCCGCACTGAGCTCATGCGTTTCTGACGAAGAGAATTGCCATGAAGAGAGTCGGCGATGCCGGCGAGGCAATCAATACGAGCTTGAGAGGAATGAGAACATGATGACAAGGTTGCTAGGTGAGCCTGAGATAACTCACCCGAACCGCATTATCTGGCAAGCGACCTGATCCAGCTAAGAGTGACTCGCGCGAACGATCCGAGAGTCAATCTGTGTGACCTGACTTTCGCCGGACAGCCGCTGAAGTCCCCCTCCCCTCTGCCCTGCTCGACAGCCTGGAATGACAGCATTGAGGCAAAGCTGGCCTGGTAGCCTGGTAATTCAAACTTGATCTGCGACCTACCTATCCAGGTTATTGCCGCCGCCGATTGCTCAATGACTTGTTTCGATTTATTTGATCGTGTCAAGAGCGATGCGCTGGTTGCAGAGTTCGGCCTTGTCACCTGAGTATTCGACGCGATGCTAGAAGAAGGGCTCAGCCAGGCCTTCCAGATGCCCATCGGGTCAACTAGGCGGCTAACAGGCTTCAGCACATCTGCCGATGTCAGATGGGTTCAGTTGCAACCACGACGCCAGCGTTGGACGTCCCGCTGACGGTGGTGCTATGGTGCTCGACCCAAAATGGTTCAATTCCTTTGCACTTGAGTCTTCAATCATCGGGGTAATGTTATCGAGCTCGACCCCCCGCCCCGCAGGCAAGGTCACGCCCTTGTCTCGCTCCCTTTGGCGGTCCCGCATGTTAATATCCCACCCGCAGTAGCTGTTCTCCCAGAGATCATTGTCACCGTCACCGACAATGACCTTGTCTTCATCAGGAATTAAGACCGCGGGTTCGTCTAGAATTGGGTTGGTAGTTTGGGGGTACTAGCATAGTGTCCAGTTGAGTGATCCATTGTCGAAAGAGAAGCCCAACCTGCCAGCTAGACTCGCAAACGAGTCCCTGAGTGCGCCACGGTCGGGAAATTGATTGAATGCCAGGGAGCGGCTGTAAGTAAGATGTCGACGAATTCGCTTGGAAAGCCGGCAGATAAATCCGGGCCTGAGCAAGCCGATTTCATGACTCGGATGATCTCCTATTACTCCAAGCGTAGGCGAGGTTTCCAGGGCGAGTTTCCACGGAGAAGGAAAAGGGCGGTGAGGGCCAAGGACTCAATGTCATCGCGTGGAGCAAGGTCTATCGCGTGATAAGTAGAAAGGGTGATGTGCTTACTCCGAGAAGCCGACTGGACACTTGATCGGACGTGAATGACGGTCTTCATCATCACACCGGCACCATCCTTCTGCAGCTCTGCGATGGTTGGTCCCAAAAGCTCCATAGACATGTACTCGAAATGCTCCAATTGACAATACCCATATAGTATACGGCAGGAATGGCAGCTTGACCCTTGAGCAGTTCCAGTAAACGGGTCTCGTGTCGAAGAGTGGGTCGTTTACATAACTGTCCTGGAGACTCGCGATTTCTTGAGAGCCGCGGTTTTACCAGACCCTTCTTCAGTTGCCCTATACACGGCGACGCTCTGTTCACTGTTTAGGATGATCGACGAGTTTCGTGAGCCACGGGAACAACTTGAAGCGTGTCTCTAGAGCTCACATAAGAACCCCCTCCGAGTATTGCTTTACCGTAAGGCGCAAGCATGTATCCCAGCGCACAAGTAGGGCCAAGCGTCTTGATCATTGTGATGTAAGTGATGGCACAGAAAGGAAGTCACTGATTCGAAGTGAGTTCATGTCCATTCTCGCGCCACTGCCACCTTGGAAAATGCGTCGATGCTTCCGCCCAATCTTTTTCGCCTGGCTTTCACGCATTCAGCGAATAGCCCTTGTGGCTTGTTGGTCATATAATGCGTGTCGAAATCAGAGCACTCAAAATGACCATCGGTGGCCTTGAGACTGTAACATGACTTCATAGCTCTGGTATATTCAGAATAAACAACAATCAAAACATCTCTACCTAGAGCGAAGAAGAGATGGACGAGAGAAAGATAGGGGGAAAAATAATAGGCTGAGACCGACCGTGTCGCACACAATGCAGGCGCGCCCCTTGTACAGAGGTTAATTATGGAAAGAAATGTGAGTCATACAATGAAATCGAGGTCCATACCACATGAGTAGAGATTTTTCATTTGGCATGCCTTTGACATTGGGAGCCGGCGCGAGGGAGAAAAGAGAAAATCAGATGAGTACGGGGAGTTCTGGCATAGAGGATAGTAAAGATGGACGGGACGGACTGGGTCATCAAGTCTCTATCGTTTTCGTCAACCAGACCACACGTTCTCCCTTCCACCACACTCGCAAGCTGACAAGACCTGAACCCGAAACCTGCAAAAAACCAGCGACTCATCGCGACCTGCACACTCTCAAAGAAGACCAAGACCGACGGCAGGAGAACACCCTAGAGGAAATCTTCGGCTCTCGCGCGTTTCTTGCCTCTCATTTCCTCTGGAGCAAGCCCAGTAATGGCAGACGAGGACGACACGTTTGGTTGAGTGTTCGTGGTCTCTTTGGCGAAATGATACTGCATGGAATGTGCGCGTTTCTCTTCCTGCAAGGACGAAGGTGAGTATTGCGCGACGAGAGACAAATGACCAATAAGGCGGAAAGGGGAACGCACGGGAGAGAAATTAGGGTCCTCGTATTTGAGTTCTGTTTTCTTCTTGAACGGCGTATACTTTTGTTCCAATGAAGGGTGGGGAAGCACGAGTGGCGGTGGCTGGCTATGGGCAGAAACTGCAAGAGGTGCTGGCGTCGGGGCAGCATTACTTGGCGTTCCAGCTCCATTAATGCCAGGATCAGGGAAAGGCGAAGCGGAGCCAGCCGGGACGAACGCAGGGGGAGGCCCAAGCGGTGGCCGTGACATGCCTGGCGGGAAGGGGGGCGTACCTTGAGGGAACATGCCGGGGGGTGGCATCATTCCTGGAGGTAGCATAGGAAATCCAGGAGGTAGTGGGCTAGTCATGCCATTAGGAATAAAATGGTGGAGTGATCGTCAGCATCAACGAACTAAGATTAAAACGAACCTTGTGAGGAGATGTGGACTTACCCAGGTGGAAAACCAGGCATACCAAGTGCGCCTGGGAAGGATGGAAGGGGCGCACCTGGGAATGCCCCTGGAGGTAGTGCACCTCCGGGAGGAATGAAGTGAGGAGGGACCATTCCAGGCGGTGGCGACATGCCTGTTGGAGGGGTCGGCATCATGGGAACGGGGGGAGCTGCGTACGCTTGAGGCGGTGCACCATAAACCGCACCAGTTTCGGATGTACTAGGTGCAGGTGCCGTGGTTGGGTCCTTTGAACTACCACCCATAAGCGCCTTGTGCGCCTCAAGTTGCGCGCGTAATTCTTCCTCTGACAACAGTCTGTTTTCCACTTTGGGTCGTTTGGGTTGAGGTTGAGAAATTGAACCGGCTGCGAGACCAAGCTCGATTTCCTTGCGACGTTTGTAGTCCGCGACGTCGGGTGCAGGAATACCCTCCATCCCAAAGATTTCGACCTCGTAACCGTCGCGGCCGGGAAGGGCATTCTCTATTCGTGGGAGGCTGAACAATGTCAGATCGGGTTCAGATCGTGAAGAACGGGAAGCTTACTTCTCGGGTTCAAGCTTGTGCACTTGTTGGATATGGACAGCGAGACCTCCTGCGGTGTTCAAACGACGGGGACACATGTTGCATTTGAAGTGCTTGGCTTTCTGGTGCTGCATGAGGACTGCGTGCCGACAAAATCAGGTGGATTCCTCGCATTCATAAAAGTCGAAACGTACCCTTCTCGTCTTCGAACTCTCGTTCGCAGTACCAGCACCATGGTCGTATGATCTGGTGGTAACAACGAGGGGTCAATGTATCATCCCAGACACCTTCAAGATGCTCACCTGCTTATTCTTTTTCTTTGCCATGTCTTGACTGTCGTCGGTGAAGGAAGAAACTTGAAAGGCGAACGAAACTTTTCGGAGACTTGGAAGCGGCAGTGACCGTGAGAAAGTTGACTCGGCCTCGTGATTCTCTCGACCCCTCCATAACCCCCGTTCCCGTTACCTAATATTACCTTGTCAAAACAACTGTAGACCTTGCTCCGAGTTTGACTACGTCGGTAACTCGCTCGCCATCGTCTCACACGTTCTCAACGCATTCGTACGACCGTTGCACTCGACAAGGACCTTCTTCTCTGAACGGGTTATCACAAACTATGCCCACCGCAACCAACGGTATAACTGCAACCTCTGCTACTAACACGAAGGCGATTAAATCCAAAAACCAGCTACGTCGCGCGAAAGCAAAGCAGAAGAAGGCTGCCGCCGCCGTTTTATCACCAGTGCGTCTCTTTATCACATACCTTTCAACCTGGTGCGTTAATCATGGCCAACACCGGGTCTCTTTGCACAGGAACCAGGAACGACACCGAATGGCGACGTAAACTTCAAAAGAGAGAGAACGGTGGACTTTGTTGATGAGAATGTCGAGTACGTCGTTGCGCAGCTGGATGTCAAAGACGAGGCCTTTGAGGCCTTTTCCGACATCTTTGCCAAATTCCAGGCCCCGACCAGCCATTCAGAGGTACGTCCCTCCTTGTATGCACTAAAACGTCGAATATCGAGGGAAACATCTCGCTCTCCATTTCCATTTCCAGGTCAAGAGTTCAGAGTTTTCCAAAGGCGAAGCCCTCTACGCCGCCGACGACGGCATTGCTTCAGACGCTGACTCAGACACTTCAAATGCTCCCAAAAAGCCACTCTCGAAAAAGAAACAACGTAAACTTAACAGACTTACGATCGCCGAGCTCAAGCAACTCGTCCCAAAGCCAGAAGCAGTCGAATGGACAGACCCTTCCGCCGCAGACCCACGGTTACTCTTACATCTCAAATGTTATAGGAACACTGTGGCAATCCCCGCCCACTGGAGCGCCAAAAGAGATTACCTACAGGGAAAGAGGGGTATTGAGAAGCCACCATTCCAATTGCCGGCCTATATTGCGGATACTGGCATAGCCACCATGAGGGATGCGGTGAAGGAGAAGGAGGCGAACATGTCGCTCAAAGCCAAAACAAGAGAAAGGGTTCAGCCTAAGATGGGAAAGGTGGATATCGACTATCAGAAACTCCACGACGCGTTCTTCAAGTTTGCAACGAAGCCTGTTGTAACGAGCTTCGGGGAAATGTATGTGACGCCGCACATTTAATCTGGATTCAGTTGACTCGCGTGTTCCCCGACAGGTACTACGAGGGCAAAGAGTTCGAGACATCGGTAAAGGAGAAAAAACCTGGCGATTTGTCGCCTGAACTCGTAGAGGCCTTGTCGATTCCCCCTCTCGCTCCTCCTCCGTGGCTTATCAGCATGCAGCGGTTTGGTCCTCCACCGAGTTACCCAACGCTCCGCATACCAGGTTTGAATGCACCAATACCTGAGGGCGCTCAGTGGGGCTTCCATCCGGGTGGTTGGGGGAAACCTCCCCTCGACGAGTACAATCGACCGCTTTATGGTGACGTTTTTGGTGTGTTGCCCAAAGTCAGCGAAGTCAACGTATGTTCTTCGACATTTCTGGGACGATTATTACTTATTTACGAAATGAACTTCCTTTAGATGGGCCAACCAATAGACAAGAACCCATGGGGCGAATTGGAACCCGAGGAAGGTACGCGACTCTTCTTGCCTTTGACGCATTTCCAGCCTCACCATACGACTTCCAGAAGAGGAGGAAGAAGAAGAGGAGGAAGAGGAGGAGGAATCCGAAGCCGAAGAGGCTTCCGAACCCGCTGCAGCTGCAGACGGTCTACAGACTCCGTCAGGTCTCGAAACGCCCTCGGGTCTCACATCCGTCGTATCAACTGTTGCAGGGGGGCTTGAGACGCCCGATTTCCTCGAACTTCGGAAGACTGCACCTACGAGAGAGAGGGAAGAAGATACGGGTCCCCGGTCGTTGTACCAGGTCGTACCGGAGAAGCAAACGTCTGTCAGGGGACTCATGGGAAGCGAGAGGGGATACGACGTCGCCGCTGTTTCTGGCGCGCCTGCAGCACCTATACCTGTTTTGGGAGACGAGAGAGGGACAAAGGTACGTTCATACACACTCTAGTTTTGTTCCTGACTGAGTACGGTATTACAGCGAAAAGCAAATGGGGTTGATGTCTCATTGGACGCCTCCGAGCTGGAGGGGCTATCAGAAGATGAGCTTCGCCGGAAGTACGACCAGTATTCACGTGGGTCAGCTGGTGTTGCAGGTTCGAAGGAGGACTTCTCGGATATGGTCGCAAAGGAGATGGCGAAGAAGAAACAGAAGATGGACAAGGAACGGGAGACGAAGAAAGGCAAAGAATTCAAGTTTTGATCCATCGCCTCCTTCTGTCGTGTCTGGTGTTATTTTGCAGCTTTCCTTATATTTCTATTGACATCCACGTCTTCTAGTTCATCGTGATACTTCGCACTATATTGTTGGCAATTCCTACGCTGGTTCAGATGTAGAAATGTCTATTTTTTCCTTCCTCTTCTGTTGACTCCGGAAGTAATTGACATCAAGAATTCGCTAACGGCCGAGATTTCGTGTTCGAAATTGGAATGCAATCAGCCAACGACTGTTCTATCGGACACCGACCGATCAACCTTTTCTCCCTTTGACTCGACTCCGAGAGCTTACCGCCCATTCGCTTCCGCTCCCACACTAGGCGGCGGCATATGTAGGCACGTCACTTCTTTCCATAGATCACGCCAGAAGATGGCTTTGGGAAGAACGACGATCATCGAACGACCTCGCGAAGACAAGGGAATTCACAGGCTGAGCGAGGCAGACAGACGACCCAATATAAATGTTGGCGCTGTATCCGAACTATGCAAACCCGGGCCGTTAGTAGCAAGAGAGCGAGTCTCTCCGAGAGTCTATGCTGGTCTCTGGGCTCCTTCCCCTGGCGCGAGTAACACATCACGTAGGTCCTAAGTCTGATGAAGACGGTCTTGACGTATGAGCCACAGGTGCTGTGGTCACACAGCATCGGAGCCCTTGACCCAAATACGCAGGACTTCCCGAGGTATTTAAAGCCGTCCGACGATCCAGGCCTGAGCGCGCTGACCTGAAATTTAGCGCCTACCCTACCACCGATTGTCCTCCATCGAATTACCCATATCCACCTCACCCACCATATCAGACCATCTACTTCATACCCTCTACAATGAGCGACGCACCCCTCCAGTCAGAGGTGACGACTCGCAGCTATTAGCAGGAGATGTTAGACGCTAGTTTGGCCGAGAACATCATCATCGCGCAGGATACTACCGGCTCGGGGAAAACTCATATTGCTGTTCTTCGCATGAAGATTGAGTGCGATCGCGAACCACGCAAGGTGAGCTCTCTCGCTAGCCTATCACTGTTTACAAGCACCAACGTTCGTGGAGGTATCGTGGTTCATTGCGAGCCAAAGCAGTGGACAGACCCCAACCTGTGGAACTCCAGAAAAACCGTGTCATAGTCTCCACCCCAGGTCCTCCTCGATGCCCTCAGTCACGGGTACATCAGCCTCGGTCGTGAGATCGGTCTCCTCGTGTTCGATGAAGCCCACCATGCCAACAACGATCATCCCATGAACTGCATCATGCGGCGCAACTTCTATTTCAGCCTCCCCCTGGGACAGTCCACCAGAGCTACCACCCATGGGCCTGTGAGAGAAGAAAGACCGATTGTTCTTGGCCTCACCGCCAGTCCCATGTTTGGTGGTAATGCCGCCGTGGCCTTTAGGTGGATATTAGTCGCGCAGTCTGGGGTTCCGCGATTCTGATACTTTCTCGATAGGGTGCTGGAAATGAACCTTGGCTGCGTTATCCGCAGCCCTAGACAAAACCGCGATGAGCCCACGGATGTCGACGACCTTTTTGAGCCATGCGAGTTCAAAGTGGAGTCGACGGGGTATGTACTCGCACTTGCTTCAACCCGATCGTTCATTGAAGTATTATATGGCCATTCTCTCAGGGCTCTTCTCACTCTCTCACTTGAATCATTTTTGTTCCATCCTGCCCAACTCCCGACATGCAAATCATGTCGCCCTCTATGATATCGACCCTCCTGATATGCCGGAGAGCTGGCACGCTCTTGACACTGCCAATCGGTCCATCCCAGCATATCAAGGCCCTTTCGGCTGTACCTTGACGTTACCCAAAGCCCTACCACCTGAGCTTCGCGTCCATACAGTCGGGAGAAGATATCCCTCGAAGTGCTCAGCATACCAACACGTCGCGTTCAATGCTTATCTCGCGCTTTACAAAGTCGGACTGCTCAATGACCATTTGTTACCCTTGACCAACGTCGTCGAACCTCATCTGGAAGACGAGGTGATCGAGAGGCGCGACGGGACTGCTTCCGTGACGAGCCATCCCGTGGTTGACGTCGAGCGACGAGGAGACTTGGTGGTCTACTGAGATTGCTATCGATGGTCTTCCTCCGCTCACACTGTTCACGCGCATCATGATACCTGCGCTTGAAGAGCGTGAATTTCCTGTTCTATATCACCAGCTGAGGGGTAGGCTGGAGGTCAAGGTCATTCCGGGTACCACGAGAAGCTTGTCCGCGGATGACGTGAAGAGCCTCCAGGAGACCACTCGGAGACTATTATGGAGTCTGTACGGCTCACGACTTGAATGGCCACGCCTCGATTTCGCGTACCTCTTTACCATCGGTATGGACCCAGATGCCTCTACATGGGAGCCGAGACGGAATTGGAGCGCACTGAAGGCGGAAAACGCTGATTCGGACGTTCGTGTGAACGCAGAGGATTTCGCTTCCGAGCATGGTTACAATACCGACTTCACCTGGGTTCGCGACGGTCGATCATATGGAAAGCCCTACCGATTCATTGGTTGGCATCATGAGAAGCTCCCGAAGGAGGAGGAATCCGAGATCCTCGCTCGTCCGATGTACTCTCGACTCGAAAACGTCCAGCTCACATACCCACTCCTCGTCGTCGAACCTCTCCAACTTCTTGCTTCCCCTTCCGGTTTCGGTTCCTCAAGCGAACTCGAACCCTCTCCTCCTTCTACCCAAGTACTCTTACTTTGAAGTCCTCTCCCCCTCGGAATGTGATTATGCGCAGATTATCCCGTCAATTCTTCGCCACCTCGAAACCACTATGATTGTGAGGTCCTTGCGAGCTACCTTCTTCCCCCGTGCTCCACTCGCACAAATACCTTCCTTGCTCGCCACTGCAGTAACTGCCCCTGTGGCCGAAGATCTCAGCAATTACCAGCGTCTCGAGAGTCTTGGAGATGCCGTTCTCAAACTCATTGTCGCCGTAAACCTCATGGCTACTTATCCTTTGTGGCACGAGGGCTACCTGACCCGAACGCAAAGACTACGTTGTCGCCAACTCCCGTCTTGCGAAGGAAGCTATTCGACGATCTCTCTTTCGGTGGATCATCCATACATGGTTCTCACCCAAGCGATTCAAACCAGTATACCTCCCAGCCCCTGAAGAATCCACCCTCGGTGATGACAACCCTGTCGATGATGCCAATGACGAGCCTTTACTCGGCGGGAGAAAGACTCGCAAGGAGATCGAGGAGCTGTCCACGAAGATATCGGTAGATGTTGTCGAATCACTCATCGGTCTGCGTACCCCGACGGATGGTTTGAACTCAGCGTCCAGTGTGCCCAGCTTTTCGGTCTGGACTCGAATGGAATACCTTGCCCAAGTGCGTCGAGATGGCGTTGTCTCGGGTGGAGCATATGTTGGGGTACACGTTCAAGGTTAGGGTTAGGGGGGACTTTCTCACGAAAGGGACTTAACGCTGAAGAGGAGTTAACACCGGGTAACAGTGTTGAGACTTACTTGTCTCAACCTGGTCCTGTTTCGTTATAATGACTCATCAGACCCGATGGTAAATTGAACAACCGTTACACTCACAGCTTAAATAGACAATGAGTGGCTGGTGGGAATAAAACGGCGAATTAGTAGCTCCGAGGGAGTGGGAGAGACACGTCACATAGAGTTCTGCTGCGGCGCAGTTTGCCCCTGCTGCGGTCCTGTTTCAGTATGACGTGGGAATGGTTCCTGTAAAAAATTACAAAGCGTTCCTGCCAAGACAGGGCGGCCGACTTAGCCCGGGGGCCGAAGCCACACACGGGTACCTTATCCAATATTAGATATTTCAAATCCCATGACGTGTCAAACCTTATTGCTTATCGCGATAACACTAATAGACACCGAGCTGTCCGGAAACGGCCGGGTCTAGAACACTTACGTAAGCCGGAGGGCCCCACTGTTATGAGTAGCTTTTGACCATCCCTAGGGTGGATTGTAACCCTAAACCTAACCCTAGAATGTCCCAATTAGGACATTAGGGTTCCGTAAAAGGCAAACCCCTGTCACCCTACAGTCAGTTGGTAGCTATATTGAATAGACTGCACGGAGAATGGGCTTCTGGGATGCCCGCGCACATGCTGATACAGATGCGCACGTGATCACAGTTGCGTGTTGCACGACGGGCGTCCTGGACGCCCGTGGTGTGCGCAGGCATCAACATCACGTGACTGTGGACACTCGTTGCACGGCGGGCGTCCAGGAAGCCCGTGCACACACCAGCCATACGCAGTGAGTAACAATACAGGTATTAATTGCAATAGTATGTACACTATGTATATATTGTAGCAATGGGAGCGAGAATGGGCGTCCTGGACGCCCATCGTGTGCGCTGACATCAAGGTCACGTGACCGCGGTCACTCGTCGCACTGGTGGGCGTCCAGGACGCCCGTGCATGTACCAGTCGTGCACGGCAAGTGATAAGACAAATGAAATGTTCATTAGAATACTAAGTACACTATGTATATACTGTAGGAGGAAGAGCGAGGACGGGCGTCCTGGACGCCCGTCGTGCAACGGACACCACTGTCACGTGATGTCGATGCCTGTGCACATGGCGGGCGTCCAGGACGCCCACAGTGCGCACGCGTAGTCAGAAACGAATAAAGCACTTACTGTACAAGTCATTATAGGCCCTTTTTGCGAATGGGTTAGGTTCATAACAGGGTCATGACACCTCACGAACGCCAGAAACACCGAATCGCGCAATTCCGCAAATCACGAAATTGCGCGATTCGTACCCCTTGAGGTTATTATACACAACCGTCGACGTACTCATGATTGTAATGTAAAAATCCGTATAGTACAGTGTTGTAACCAAAGTAGTACTAAAATACTCGAAGATAATGCCATACCCCCCAAACCGCGCAATTCCGCGAATCACGAAATTGCGCGATTCGTACCCCTCGAGGTTATTATACACAATCGTCGACGTACTCATGATTGTAATGTAAAAATCCGTATAGTACAGTGTTGTAACCAAAGTAGTACTAGAATTCTCGACGATAACGCCAGCCCCCCAAACCGCGCAATTCCTGAAATTCCAGAATTGCGCGGTTCGGCATGTCTGACGAAATATCGCATACCGTGTCCAAATTAGGAAGGTGTTTCGTGGGATATCGCAAACCGCACAATCTTGATCGCATCTTTTTGCGTCTTCTCATCTTCCATCGCTATCAAGATGCCTCGAGCTAAAAAGAACACGAACGCTAAAGCTGGGAAATCCACAAACGCGACCGCGGCTGTTGCAGGCTCCAGTGCTGCGACCGCCGGTGAAAGCGGGGTGAGTTGTGAATACTATTTTTGTACAATACAGCGACTGATCTAACAATATCTGTACAATAACACTATGATGACGTATAGACCAAGAAAGTTAACAACACGCTGCTACTCGATTCCAGGCCGATCGATGAGACGGCCGATCTCGAAGAGAAGGTGAAGACGACGGTGGTGATGGAGAAGCAAGTCGAA
>JBBPTG010000343.1:0-22515 GCA_038093975.1 Chalciporus piperatus | reverse complement strand
CTTTCCCACATTATTAACTACAATTTTAGTACACATTTTTGTGGACTTTAGCTATAATCCATCCTATGAATGATTATAAAATGTCACTAATTAGAATGACTCTATTAGATGACTGAGTAGTACTGGAGTGATTGGGTGAGCTGAGGGCTGGGTAACTGGATAACTGGTATGACTGGTGTGACTGAAGTGATTGGTTTACTGGACCACAGGGTGACTGAATTACTGGAGTGACTGGATTACTGAGGTGACTGGATTACTGGAGTGACTTGTGTGACTTGTGTGACTGGAGTGACTGGAGTGACTGGATTACTGGACCACTGAGTGACTAGATTACTGGAATACTGTAACACTGGATGGCTGGAGTAATGAGACAACTGGATTGCTGGATGACTAGGGCACTGGGCTACTAGGCTGCTGAGATGACTACATGACTGGGAAACTGAGCTACTAGGCTACTGAGATAACTGGATGACTGGAACACTGGGCTACTGAGCTACTGAGACTACTGAAGTGACTGCATGATTGGATGACTGGGCTGCTGGGTTACTGGAACTACTGGATGACTGGATGACTGGGTTACTGGGTTACTGGAACTACTGGATGACTGGATGACTGAATGACTGGGCTACTGAGATTACTGAAGTAACTGGATGACTTGATGACTGGGCTGCTGGGTTACTGGAACTACTGGATAACTGGAACACTTGGCCACTGGACTAATGAGACCACTGAAATGACTGGATGACTGGATGACTGAGCTACTGGGACTACTGAAATGACTGGATGACTGGATGACTGGGCTGCTGGATGACTGAGACTACTGAGACTACTGGATGACTGAATGACTGAATGACTGAAGCTACTGAATTGACTGGATGACTGGGCCACTAGGCCACTGGGTTACTAAGACTACTGAAACTACTTGATGACTGGGTGACTAGGTTACTGAAACTACTGAAACTACTGAAATTACTGGTTACTGGGCCACTGGACTACTGATTCAACTGATCCAGTCATTCCAGTAACTTCAGACTTTTTGCAGTGTTGCTGATGCACCGTACGAGTCGAGATCGTCTGACTGAGGTAGACAGGCCATGATATCGAAGTCGGTCCATGCACTAGCATCAGACGCCAAGTCGGGCATGGGCGAGAAGCGGGGAGATTGCGGAAGCAAGGTAGTAGGAGGCGAAGGAGGTGTGAGCCCAGTCAAACGAGTGAATTCTTCTTGTTCCTGCTTGACTTGCTGTTGCTGTTCCTCAAGGGCGGGATAACATTGATCTTCACAGACACAAAAAACAATGGTCTAGTGATTCCAGGTGAGTCCGCTGGTGAGAGAGAAACAGGGAAATATAATATAATATACACCTTGATTCCTGGCGTGGCTATCTCCAAGTCCATCCGATAATAAATGTTGCGAACGTTAGGAATGATCCCGATCGAGTCCAAGTACGCGACATCACCGGCGACACGTAGTGATTGAGTTTTGTTGATGATAGGCATGGTCTGACAGCTGATGGAAGGATGTCTGATTGGCGGTTGTGGTTGGATGGTAAGTTGGTTTGTGAAGTGAGCGGGTCGATGGTTGATTGTGAGATTACAAACTTGAAACATCTAATCAACATTAACGACACGTGACTGATGGAAGCATGTGACTTGCCTCACTTTGCGGTCAAGTGAAAAACCCACCTCTAACGCTAGACGACGACCGCTGTCTGAGCCAGAGTGTAGATCAAGTCGTTAGGCAAGCTTTCACTTTCTTGGCTACTGCACAATCTGACATGGAACTGAATTGCACCCAGGGCTCACAATGGTCCATCAAAAAGACTACAAGATTTGTCGCTGCAATGAACGATGCTACAAACTTCTCTCGAAGCGTACTCGCGACCGACATTATGAAAACGCCGATCCTACAGAAATGCTGGCCTCAGAAAGTGAAGAGAGCTCGGGCGATCATGATGAGGAAGTCATTCAAGAATTCAATGCTAACGACAACAACAACAACATGAGGCTTGATGAAGACGAATCGTACGCTACCTCCGACGCGGCATCTCACTCCTCCGAGTCAGTCTATGAAGACAACTACCTGGACTTGAAAGCCTTCGAGCACTCTGGCGAACTCCAGTTTTTGGAGGACGAAGAAGACGCCTCAGCCTGGGGTCTTTCTTCCGCAGAAATCGAGGCTGAGTTGGAGGCATGGCTTGGTCCAGCACGTGAAAATGAATTTCACGCTATCAGTAAGTTGTTTTCATGTCACGTTTTCCAAATCATTCGCATTGCTAACCCGAAACAGAGGATAAGATACTTACGGAGAAGGACCGCGATGACATTCGCGCATTCAAGCTGAAGATGGTTTCTAATATGCCTCGGAAGATCTATGACCAAATGCGACACTCGTTCCGGCACAAGATCACGATAGACTCTGAATGGGTCGTTCTTCGTCGCCTCGCTCTGCTTGCTGGCATTCAACCTCAGAGAATTCATTGCTGCATCAACTCTTGCGTAGCCTTCACGCGCCAATACATCCACGCTGAAGAGTGCCCTATTTGTGCCGAACCTCGCTACTCTCAGTCTCGTAAACCCCGTCGCGTGTTTTCCTACCTTCCATTAATCCCTCGTCTGCAGGCATTCTTTCAAAACGAAGAGAGTGCCCAATCCCTGTTATATCGTCATCACTTTGTATCTTCTAACGGAACCATCAACGACATCTTTGACGGCGAGTGGTACAAGATACTTCACGATACCCCAGTCAAGGTGGACGGCATTTCTTGCTCGCACACTTACTTCGCGAGCAAATATGACATCGCTCTTGGACTCTCTGTCGATAGCTACCTACTCTTCAAGCGTCGTCGGGGAGGTCCATCGGCAATGCCTATCCTACTCCAAAACTTCAACATTCCTCCCCAGAAACGCACTCACTTCGAGCACCTGATATGCGTCGGAGTAATTCCAGGCCCACGCCAGCCGAAGGACCTCGAATCATTCCTCGCTCCTCTTGATGATGAACTTGCAGCGCTCGCTGCTGGCATCGGAACCTTTGATAGTGTGTCGCGGCAACGCTTCGACCTGCATGCGTACATCCTCTTCAAGAATGGTGATATCCTCGCTATCGAGAAACTACTGAATATCAAGGGTCACAATGGGTTCAGTCCATGCCGCTCCTGCAACATACAAGGAGTTCGCAATATATCCGCAAAGGGTACTGTCTACTATACACCTTTGCGCACTCCACACTCCGTGCATCAAACCCGTCCTTCAGTTGATCCCAAGTCACTCCGCTTACGCACTCACAACGAATACCTCGAGACCATCAACAAACTCTCAAGCCCCAACATGACGAAGAAACAACGTAACGACATGATGAAAGACACTGGCATACGTGGGCCCGCCGTACTGCGCCGTGTTGGGAGTATTGACTATGCACGCTCTGTGCCGTGGGAGTGGATGCATCTTCTGTTGGAAAACATTATCCCAACGTTGGTTGATCTTTGGACCGGGCGATTCAAAGGGCTCGACATCGGGGTAGAGAATTACGAGATTGTTCCTCATATTTGGTCGCAGGTCGGTGAGGAAACGGTCAAGTCAATCTCAAACATCCCTTCCGCCTTCGTGCGCGTATTGGGCAATATTGCTGAAGATCGGTCGACATTCACGGCAGAAGCCTGGGGCTTCTGGTTCATGTACCTCGCGCCTATACTTCTCAAGGATCGTTTCCCGGACGACAAGATATACACGCACATGCTCCTCCTTGCTAATCTCATGAAAAAAATGGTCAAGTTCACCCTCACCTACGAGGAGGTCAACGAGATTGAGCAGGGCTTGATTCAATGGGTCACCCTTTATGAAAGGTAAGTACTAGTCAAATTCTTGCCTTCAAGTCGAGAATGACTGACAAGCATCTCAAAGGTACTATTACCAGTACAATGAGGAACGTCTCGGGGCGTGTACCCTGCCAATTCACGGACTTTTGCATGTGGCAGCGGGAATACGATTCTGTGGACCAGTATGGACGAGCTGGACGTTTGCGATGGAGCGGTTTTGCGGAATGCTGCAAGCAGCGCTCCGTTCTCGGCGGTCGCCGTGGAGTAGCTTGGACCGGCGCGTCCTCCACATGGCGTACCTCAGCCAACTGAAAGCAAAGTACAACCTTCAGGAGGAGCTATCTGAGATCGGTCAAACTCGTGGTCGAACTGATCAGCTTTCGAAGCACGAACATGTTTACGCAGGATGTTCGTTGTAAATTTATTGATGGTCATTTTCTTCTAACCTCCGCGCGTAGATCCTATGCAGGCATTTCTCGGTCCTTACCGTGGAAATCACCAGCCCGACAACGACTTGCGCCGCCGTGTTGCATTATACCTTCAGGCCATTATAGGTGGGAGGTTTGACCAGTTGATCGCCAATCTGCCGCGCACCATGCCATCTTGGTCAAAGCTTCGTATCCGTGATGGTGGAGATAGAATTCAAGCAGAACACTCGTTTCGCAAGTTTCGCGAATCGCGACGTGACAATACATTCGTGCGCGTGAGTCTTATGCCTTTCAGATGAGAACCGTGACTGAACAACACATTTTGCTACAGTATGAGATTCGATTCGAAGACGCGAACGAGACAATTACCACCATCCAATATGGCCAGCTCGTGCGCATTCTCGTTTGCTCACTGGGGGATGAGAGAATATGGAGGGAGCTCGGCAAGACAACTTTATTGCTCGCTCTCGTCAGGCCCCTGAAGACGAACGGCGATAACGCAGCATTTACTCCATTATTCGTGTCGCAATCCCTAGCGCCAATCGTTACCGACATACGCAACATCAAAGCAGTGGTTGGACGAGTGGAAACAGGGAAGCGCTGGGGCATCATCGACCGCTCGACGGGGCTGGCCAGAACTTCATTTGTACCCAACGAGGCCGATGGTGCAGAGAGTGAGTCAGAGGCTGAAGACGAGCCCTGGGACTTGGACTCGGCTTGAACTGTGCTGAGGTTGGTGAACTCATTTTCAATGCTTGTAGCGTTCGCTGGTTGGATTCAATGATTCGTTTACATGATTCGCGAGCCCCGGAATTTTCATTGTATTTATCACATGACTAGTTAGTGCTCAGTGCAGCACTGGATACTGTGACAGGCTGATTGCGCGCTGAGATCAATGAAAATCTATTGCTCAGTGCTGCGCTCAATGGATATCAGTCAGTTTAGTTCCCACAGTGCAGACATTCGGTTCGTCTGGATTGTACGAACCTAAACCGAGCTAACGGTCCCGTCTGTGTCACTCGAATCCTGTCGCGCGGATGGCGAAGAGCGGTCCCTGCCTTTTCTTCGAGCAGGAAGCCTCCCTCCCTTCGACTCGCGCAGAGTAACATAGGAAGATGAATTGGCAGTCTCTTCGATGTCGTCTCTCTGCATGCACCTGAAAGGTGAGCTTGTCCATCAGGTATATTATGCATACTCACTGGGTCGACCAAGTGAAACACACGAGGCCGGTCGGCGGGAGCGTTATACAGCCGTTACTAGTTATGCGACTCTTGGAAAAAAAAATTCTGTTCGATGCTATTGTCTTGGTTCGTCGTATCGAACGTGACCGCGACGAGGTCCAAGTGGACATGTGTGGTCGACGAGGCCAATCGAATGGATACGCGATTATCAGATTGATTGTTTCGAGATTGCTCACGACATGTCGACAAGGATACAACTCTGAGCATCACAGGGTCGACCAACTTGAAGTGAAACACACAATGGGTCCCCAACAAACGTGCCAGGATCGTCCCCGACACGAGGCCGGCGGGCGGGAGCGTTTTAGTTATGCGAGTCTTACGAAATTTTTTCGTTCAATGTATGTAATCCTTAGGCCGCTTGGTTCGTCGAGGGTTCGGTTGGAGCAAGCATGTGACGAGTAAACATGTACTAGGAGGCCAATCGAGTGAGTGTATACGAGGGAGATTCAGAAAAGAAAGAAGTTTGGAAGAACAGAGTCATGAAGGGGACCTTGTTCTAACTAAATAAATCCAGACAGGCTAGAATGTTCTGAAATGGTGGGACCCTATACGACCCTGGTCCCCTCGCCTATCCATGTCCTTGGCTTTTGAGTCTCATTGTCACGTCCACTCTTTAAGTTGCTCCCTCTTTTTCGCTCTTCAATCATGACCAGGACAAGAAAGCTCACTCTGACCATGAAAGAGTTTAGCCACCTGGTCAGCGAGTCCCTCGACATCCCTCACGCACACGCTCCCCTCGCAACACAGTCATTCGTTCACTCCATTCCTGTCTTTTCTCAGTCTGATAATACACACAAATCCCGTCCGTCTTCCTTCCATCGTATCTTTGCACGTCCTTCACCCTCGGGACAATATGAAGACTCGATGGAGAAACAGGTCGAAGACGGCACCGAGACCTCTCGGAAGATCATAGCGTGGCCGTTTTCCCGTTCGCCGCGTAAAAACCGCGCCGCAAGAGATGAGTCGGAGGACATGGGTACACATGCTGTAAGTGCCCTTCTCCCTTCGTATTCGCGCCCCAACCCAAACTCAATGTCTAAAATCCGACTTTGTGCAGGACTCTGAGGTCATGGACATTCCTGGCTGGTCCAAGGGCCACTCCCTGGATTCGATTACGTCACTCGCTGCGGCCTCCACCTCTAGCTTGGGTTCTTTGCTCCCCGCGAATGAACGGCTTTTTCAAGTTATGTCAAGAGATGGTTTCTTCTCGGACGAGACCTCTTCCAATCAGAGCCGTCCCTCAGTCAGGGCTGGCGCTTCATCTCCGTTGACGTTTGCCCAGCCATCTAGTCCCCCAGGCAGTTTGGGTCGTTACGATACAAGACCTCGACTTGAAGACATATTCGGGAATACATCTGCTGTCAGTGTCGTTGCTGTCACCGATGAGCCACAAGGTCAGACAGAGGCTTGGTGCAGGCGCAGGCTGACTCAGAGTTCCGGAACGGGTACGACGACGTCTTACCGCGATTCCTTGTCCGTCGGTGAAACAGAATCGGACGATGATCCCACGCCACGAGCCTCGACATTTGGGAGTCGGACAAAACTGCCTCCTGCCGTAACGGAGACTGAGTCCAGAATGCGCCCCCAAGATGTTTCGCCTTCAAATACCAACGCCATCGTTTCAGAGTCCCAGTCCCCGGCCACAACCTGGGAGACGAGACCTCGTACTCGTACTCGTACCCCATCCCCTACGTCCTCTTTGGCGAAATCGTCGGCTGGTGTCGCCTTCCCGCATTGTACAAGTCCATCTCCTCCCAGATCACAGACGCCTACCGTGCCCTCTGATATCACCCCGCCACCAAAGATCGTTACTGTTTCACCTGCGGGTTCGCCTAGGCTACGCCCACGGTCTCTTTCGCGAACAATGACATCGCCTCCACTCCCTAGGCCACCACCGACTGGTCCTCTACCTGCGGTGCCTTCGTCCATTCCACCCGTTCCCCCGCTTCCGCCTCTCCTCAGCAAAAAATCGATGATGAAACCGACTCCGCCATTGCCAATATCGTCAGCTTCACGTACGCCAAGCTCATCTGCGACGGGTTCGGCCGTCGCCACACCGCCTTCACCTCCTGGAGGGTTACGACTACCTTCAAGGCTCAGCTGGGTCAACACCGTTCGCGCCGTACTTCCCAGTCCTCCTGCATCCCCGATCAAGGCCTTCAAGGGTCGTTCTTCACCCTCCATTCCGCATTCTAGAGAGGAAAAGAGCAAGTCTGGCGATCTAAAACGCCCGACGAGTATCATCGAAGCTGCGGACAACGGACATGTGCGCCGAACAAAGAGCATCCTCCTGCTCTCCTCGAGGTCGAAATCGCACGCGTCCTTGGGTGCTACTACGAAGCGCGTTCAAATTCACGCAGAGGCCAACACCGAGTCTTCTGGTCCTTCCCGCAAGCCCAGACGCAAGTCGAGCGCGGCGGCGATGTACCCACCTATTCACCTCTTCGGTGTCAGCGCGAGCGCGCGCGCGAGTGGTGGTGGTGGTGGTGGTGGTTCTGAACTATTGGCCCCTCTTGAACGTCGTCATTCGGCTCCGCTGTTGTCTTCTGCGTCTGGATCTGGTCCTAACGTTCCCCAGGCGAACTCAGATTGGACGTTGTCGTTGCCTTTCTGCATAGATATACCGGGCAACCAGATGCCCGTCGCATCGCTGCCGTTGGAGGGTCAGGGGGAATCGGAGGAAGCGCCACGCGAAGATTGGACGCTCTGTATGCCTCTCAAGGTCCGGCGAGTCACGCCTGCCATCCCAGCGATCGAGAAGGGATGTGGTGGCGAGTCTGCAGCCGCTGAAACCACCGAAGTCCAGGTCCAGGTCCATGCGCAAACGCAAACACAACTACCGACTCCAAGTCCATCGCCGACTCCCCCATCACCGCCTCCGTCACTTTCTGAGCTGCAGGAGCTCGAAGAACCAGAAGCGAGTAGACCTACTTCGCCCGCCAGCAGTCTAGGCCCTCATGCTGGAGGACTCGCTATGGACGGCGGTCGCGGGAAACGAGCGTCGGGATGGCACGTCTACGGGTGGTTCGACGAGGTGGAACTCTCGGAAAAAGTACTACGCGTACCTCTTCTTCAGCAGCAGCAGCTTCACGGAAAGGGCAACAACAACAAGAGCCACAACGCAGCAGCATCACGGAGAACGACTCACGAACTAAACATGAGTCAAGACAGCACGTTCTCGGTGTCCACGAACGGCGAGACCGTGTACCACAGTGCTCGGTCCAGTTTGTTGGTCAACTGAAACGACGACGACGACATAAACGTCCTTGGCAACCCGTGATGAAGTTCGGTTTACCTTAAAACGTTCTCTTGAATTCTCGACTCATGTTCGAGATGGAGATTTTTTAATTTGTCTTGTTCTCTTGACGTTTGGGTGCTACATTTTTCTTTTGACGCTCGCTCGCTCGCTTGCTCTCCATGATAGATAGATCAGATTCAGACTCTCGAGTCCTATGCCTGTACCTTTTCCTCCTCTCACACGCGGTTTCCAACTCCTCGGCCACTTAGCTTACTAGTAGGTGATATACAAGTTGGTATGCTATGCCCTTTTTCTCCGTGCCTGTTTCTCCTGTACCTGTTGTATCGCTGACCCCCCGTCGGTGCTACATGCATGTTTTGCACGGCTACGTTTTGGCTACGTTAATTATAATGTCACACAAGGGGCAACCAGAACAAGGATTTCCGACATGAACCTCCCTAGTTGCCTTTGTTTGTCAGCGTCCGGGGTCCTAATTTGAACTTTTTGTCTATCTTCCGAAGTAGTGCATTTCAGAGCTAGTAGCCATAGTGGAAATGAATCTATGAGTACTCCAGATGAATCTTTGCTGGGGATGAAGGATACTCTTGTTGGAAACCAACGAGCTACAGTGAACCATGAAGTTGTATAGCTGTTGCTTCAAGTACGCTTCCGCATTTGGTAATACCGTACTTTGCAGCGCTAGTGACGGAACAAAGGTCGGAGCCACGTCTGCACTAGCACATGCTGTCTTCGAGTCCTACTGTGGACTACGACTCCTTTCAAAACAAGATCTTCAGCGGCGTGTGGAACTCCGATGACATTTCCGAAGACGAAGTCAGTTCAGACACTGAATCACCCAGGGAACGCACGACTCGGAATGGATCTACTCTTGACTCGGAGTACGTCCAACCACTTGCAGCACTTAACACAATCATAGAAGATGCCGAGGTCATTGGAGTGCTTCCTGACGATGGCTCTGACTTCGAGGAGCATCAACCACCTCTACTGCTAGTAGCCCAAGGTTCAGATTCGGGGGGACGAGCAGAAGATTTTGACGGAATGGATCAAGCGGAGGATCTGGGCGGCGGAAACAGCATGGAAATTGATGGTATTGGAGGGGGAAACAACAGTTGGGAGCCAACAGAGGGGTCGGGAAGTGGGGACACCTTGGAGGTTGAGGTCCGACTTATTCTGCGCACGCAGCTGGGAATCAAGGAGGACCACCTTGTTGCACAGGTACACGTCACTCACTCTGAGCTATTGCTGCTCGCCTGACGACAGCACCAGGTTTCTGTTGTAGATCCGTGCGGATTTTGCGGACAATCGGGTCATCCTGTTCGGCTGGCAGTGAAGGAAGGTCGACAACGAAAGTTTCAACCGGCATCAAGTTGTCCATTCGCGATCTCTTTCAGCCTCGGTGCCGCTGCAACAAGCACGAAGAATTCTCCATCAACCAATATGCCTGTCCGTTGTCTGCTCTGCCCAACTTCAGTTGGTGATCGTGCAGTGGTCTGGAAATACAACATGATGCATCACCTCAATACAGTCCACGCAGAGCGGAATGTTGCGCAGCCACTCCCGCAAGACCTCATTGAGTCCATGACAATCACTCGTTTCGAACAGGAGCAGCTCGGTATTCCTGCAGAACTGATCTCCGTGTCTGTCAACTTCGAGGGCGACGAACAAGAGCCAACAACTCAGACGGCCCAGAAACGGGTCGCAGAGTCAACGCGCTGCCCGTCGAAGCGGAAACGGCCAAACTGAGCACCACCAGCTTCCTTCCGAGCAGGTCCAGGTGCTTGCAATCTGTTGATAGTCTCGTCGTGGTTATTCTATCAGATCATTAATCCATGTATTAGGAGCATTCTAGTAGTGAATATGAGGACATTTAAATCACTTTATTTAACGGACTCGAAGTCGTTCGACGAGTTAGAACTTAGGCCTGTATACTGCACTACTACTTGTGGGGACTTAGCGTTTTTCGGCCTTCGAAGTATGGTACACTATGGTATACCATCCTACCCGTTTTCGGGGTCCTACCACCTGAACTTTGGCAGGTTCGTGTCAAAAACTATTTGTTTGGTTGCCCCTTGATGTCACATACAATAATCATGTTCATGTTCGTGTGTTTGTGGGTCAGCGGAAACCGAGTTGGCATGAAACAAAAAAAGGTTTCATCGTCTCGGGAGGACTCGGACTAGAGCACCTCGAGGATACGTATGTTGTCTATCAGATCGATCAAGGGCACGTCATCGATTCATCCCGTAACTGAACGGTAATCAAGCAATCGGCAGCCACCCTTCTGAAACCGACGCCGTTCGTACGTTGGGCGAGCAGTAGAGCGCCGAATGGTTGTTTCAGACGGGCAAGAAGACGATATGCGCGCGTCTGCGTGTCCCGCCCTTCGATGGATGAATGTGCGTCTACTACGATCTCTGGATCCAGTAAAGCGTTTATCCACGGATGAACGAGGTAGAAATTAGTTGATCGGGAAAGATCCTCCGTCGTCCAGATCTCCACACTCCCGAACGCGATCGTCTTTGTGCGGTAAACGCGCGTCGTACTCACGAAAGAGAACGAGAGAGGTCCGAGCTCGAAAGTGATACAAGGAAGTTTCAGTCGATTGGCTGCGAACCACGGGGGATCAAGCGCCTGGAGTCGATCAGACAACGTCTTGGCCAAGCTAGGGTCTTCCCACGCGAAAGATCGAGACACGGTGAGTGCGTCGGATGTCATCTCGACGGCAGTGAGGCGGGATGGAAGATGCGATGTCGCGAGTTGGCTGAAGACGGTGATGTGAGCTGGAAGACAGCTGTTGTAGCTGCTTGGTTCTCCTGTCCAAGCGAGGATGCTTGCATCACCCGATCCCGTTAGAACGTTTCCCAACAAACGCGCGAGGGCGCTCTCGCCTTCGCCATATATCACCGGCATGGCAACTGAAAAAATACCAAGCAGCGAGTACGCGGCGTCTTCGATCAATCGATCAACGTGGTCTGGCGCGTCGAAGCGAGGCAAAGCTTCTCCCGAATGTTGTCTAGGCCTGGACGAACCTCCGGCCAGTTCTGGTTCCCCAAGTCGATACGAATGGCTTTCTCCATGTCTGCAATGACGGCGAGTGCTGCTTTGTGGTTAACAATCTGCTGGTCGTCGTCGAAGATAGGGAGTCTGAGGTAAGGAGGCATTCCTCGAACGTATTCTAGCCAAGTGATGGTATTGTCAATCAGTGTGGGTTGCGGAAGATGGTCTCTGGTCTTCTCCGTGGACTTTGTTGTGTTTCAGACATGTGCAATAAACTCGTCTAGTAGGCTCGTGTGCGACGTCATTTGATAGCAAGCTGGTCGCATCGTAATTTGATGTCAGATAGGGGGTGGAATGACGCATTGTGGGCGCTGTGGACTGGCAGTTGTGATCATCGGGCGTCCCGACGACTCTTCCTGTCCCCCTTGAGGGTCGTTGTGGCCACCTGCGTTGGTCACGTCAAATACTTTGTCACATCATCCCCCAACGGATCCAGCGAGAGAAGTGCCAAGCCATGGAAGGGTATATCCAGGTGACCGTCAAGGATTTATTGGTGGCGGCAGTTATAATGCAGCGATCGTGATTTCGTCGCAAGACCTCCTTTAAGGTGGCATTTTTGCAAGATTACGCTGCGAGGAAGGCTCATCCTTCCATGCGTGGTTGCCACTGTCACGTCCGATCATCAGTGTCAAACTGTGTCATTGCCGGACATCAACTTATTGGGTGAGGATGCTCTCATCGGCTCGCCGCCGGTTGCAGTTGGACATCTTCCATACCATCTGCTTCATATGATCATGAAACCGATGACCCATGGACTACATACGAGGATCCAACTTGAAGCATCCAACCTAGTACTGACGTCAACAATCGATCATCCCAAGAACGCGAGGTCCGTTGTGAGAACTGGTTACTTATCAAACTTGAAGGTCCCGGTGCTGCCGCCGCGAACCATCATGCCAGTGCCTCTTTGAACTCTAGAACTCGCAGCGATTTTCACAATTGATGAGGATGTCAGTGAGGCCAACATTGGTTGAACCGATGGGGAAGGAAGATTCTACATCTGGCGTGTCCCCTCGCCGCGGGATGACGATGATCGAGAGGTACTATCGTTCGTCCACGATCAGTTCCTTAACTCACCTCAATACTATAGCCCCCTCCTTGACGTGCGTTCCAGCGCTCGCTATCCCTGTTGTTTCTGACCTTCCATATGTATAGATGCCAGCAGTGGTCTCGCCTGACGTCAGCGGTCCTTCACCTAGCCTTCATTTTCTTGATGTGAGTTTGGACACTATACATGTCTCCTTCCCTGAACTACATCGACCCGCCCTTCAACATTGTTTGGAAGCGAGGGAAAACTCATCCCGTGACAGTCCCCACGTCCTGGACACGCGCCGGACTGCGCCGGCAGTAAGCTAATCAATCTCCCGCTCATCACGAATACTCAACTCTGTCTCTCAAATAGCACAGGTACGTCGCGTCAAGGGACACCGTAAACGATGGCAGTGTACACTCACGTAGTACTCGGACGATATCCACTGCATCCGGAGATCAACCACCCTTCACGATGCTTGTTGAATCCTCATCCCCTTCAAGAGAGGAGAGCAGTGAGGGTTCGATGGATACTAGTACTACTTCCGCCACTGATGTTGGTCGAATTGGATGTTATGGTTTTTTTTGTTTGCTCGTCGACAGGTGTGGAAGATAGCGACTCGGATCCCCCGGAGCATGGGAAAGGAGTCCTGAATGTACTGGAGGGAAAATCACCACCGCGGGTGCGGACAAATTCTTTGTCTTTTCCTTCTTACCGTTGACCCACAAACATACTAACTCGGACCCTGCAATGGACACCCTCCAGAAGATTACTTTCATTCCGTGCTCCGAGTCGCTTGGAAGCAAATTATGATATATATGGAATCCGAAGCCAAAGCTATGACAGGCCTGGGGAACGATGAGAAGGTCGTCACGATACCACTTGACCTGGATATATATAAGATGATTCCGCGAGGGATGCAATCTGACCGTTGGGCAGGACCCTCTCAAACACCATGCTGTGGTCCACTTCCGTTACCCCGACCCAACTTGCGACTTTAGTTTCGGTCACGGTGGTCACCGTAGGCATTATTCGTCGACTTGTTCGCAACCGCATCGAGAGGAAGGGGTATTCCCTCCCCCCTGGTCCCAGTGCACTCCCGCTCCTAGGCAGCGCCCTCGCCCTTAACACTGAAGAGCCGTGGTTAACATACACGGAATGGCGGGAGAAATACGGTGAGCATAAGTTCAACGTTAGGAAGCCTGTGACTGAGGGGAGCTAGGGGATGTGATATACGCTCGACTCTTGGATTCGGACGTCGTCATCTTGAACTCACTCTCGGATGCAACGGAACTACTGGAGAAACGATCACAGATATACTCTGATCGCCCTTTCATTGCAACAGTTGAACCGTGAGTATATTTCTCTGGAAATTGGGCAGAGTTCTCAGAAATTATTTCTCGTTTGTTTCAGCTATGGACAAGGATGCAACTTTGCCTTTGCGCGGTACGGTGAACACTGGAGATTATGCCGACGAATCTTCCATCAGACGTTCCGTGCTGATGCCGCTCTGAGCTTTCGCCCGATGCAATTGCGCAGAGCTCGCCAGATGATCGTGAATATGATGGATAATCCTGACGACTACCCCTCTCACTACGCTACGTGAGAAAGTTTTGTTTGGTGCAGGGCAGGTTTCTTAACTCCTCCAGGTTTTCTGCTGCGGTTGCTATGTCTGCGGTATATGACTACGAGCCAACTCCTCGCAATGATCCAGTGGTGTCAATGATTGAACGTTTTCTCCAAATGTCCATCCCGGCATTGACCCCTGAGAAGGCACTCCTCATCAAAGCTTTCCCGTTCTGTAAGTGCTTTTGTGCATAGAAATCGATTCAATTCAGACCCCTTCTGAAAGTGTTACATGTCCCCGACTGGCTGCCTGGTTCGTCTATCAAGCGTGAGGCGAAGGCTGCATATGAGTTGGGTATCAGGTCCATAGAGACTCCATACCAATATGTCGAGAAGCGCATGGTAACGAACTCACCGTGAAATGAACTGGACTCATTTATCTATTCCATAGGAAGTCCGAGAGCACATCGACCCCACGATGGTATCTGATCACATCACTCGTATGAATAAACTAGATGACTCGCACCGCTCCGAATACGCGACCGCTCTCAAACATGCCGCCTCGACTGCTTTTATCGGTGAGCTCTTCGTTACCGCGCGTGACTGAGAGTGTTATCTAAACGGACTACGTAGCTTCTGCAGAGACAGTGCGTAGCGCGTTCATGCCGACCCGTAGGGATTGTATCACTTATTAAGCTGACAGACGAGCTCCTCACTGATGATTTTCACGCTTGCGATGGTAGAGAATCCTCGAATCTGGAAACGCGCCCAGGCGGAAATTGATGCCGTCGTGGGGACCAATAGGCTGCCTGAGTTTGGCGACAGGCCATCCATGCCGTATGTCGATGCAATCATGCGCGAAACGATGAGATGGCAGCCCGTCGGTCCTTTGGGTACGGCCCACAAAGTGTCGCTTTCTCTGGTGTTTGCTGAATACCTTGTAGGTATCCCGCATGCCACTACCAGTAGTGATATTTACAAGGGTTTCTATATTCCCAAAGGTATGCAGTGTCAAGACATTTGCGGCTTTGGCAATGACCTTTGTTTGACTTGCACAGGAGCAACCATCATCGGAAATGTCTGGTAAGCAAATGAACCTCCCAGTGATATCAGTCTCATTTACCATGGTGCTGTCCAGGGCGATGACGCGCGATGAGACTCGTTATCCCGATCCAGAGAAGTACATCCCAGAGAGGTTCTTGGACGCGGAAGGCATGTTGACCAACGACGACCCATCCGACTTTATATTCGGTTTTGGGAGGAGAGTATGCCCAGGTACGTAACTCCAAGTATCTAGTTGTTTGTTCGTTCAAGCATTCAATTTTCTCAATCTTTTCAGGGAGGCACACTGGCGACGCGTCCGTCTGGAGTGTCATAGTAACGATGTTGGCCACGCTTGATTTCGATCTCGCCAAAGACGCGGAGGGCAGGGATATCAAGTTCGAAGCGAAATACATGAATGGGGTTGCTCGGTGAGTACTTGAGTCCTCGAGGTTGGCCACTCGGAGTCTAAAGTTTTGATTCTTGCAGCCACCCGTTCATTTTCCCTTGTCGTCTTACTCCTCGGCCACACATCAGCAAGGCTTTCATCGAACATGTGCTGGATAAATGAATACAAGACATGGCTGATTAACGTATGTTAACGATCAACGAGCAGACGTTTCCCGAGTGATCATGATTCTTTCCCTGTACGATTATCGAAGAGTAAATACATCCTAATGTTCCTGCAAGTTGTACTCGCAATTGTTGGGGGTGTGGTATGTCGTGGGCCACTTCTGTCTCTGCGATCCAACTTGTCCTCCTACTTCCCGCCACCGTGGTCACCGTAGACGCTATACGTCGTCTTGTCCGTGATCGTAGAGAGAGAAACGGGTGCCCCCTTCCCCCCGGCCCAAGTGCAATTCCACTCCTGGGAAGTGTGCTCTCCATTAACACCGAAGAGAAACGCTCCTTTACCGGCAACCACCATCACCAAGGGTGGGACCCCAGTCACCCCGGCAGCAAGACAGCGTACCCTACTCATCCTCAGTAGTAATAGCCATTAAACTACCTCTATACCTTACTTTTCCTGTCCGGAAGGCTCGCAACCCACACCTTCCTCAATAATTCCACGGGAGAACCCTAGACAATCGGCGGCGCCAATGTCCCAGGCACCCGCCACCTCCTCCCAATTCAAGGCTACGAACGTCACCAACCCCCGTAACCCATCGAAGCGCGGAAAAGGAGAGTTTATCTTCACGGGCAAACCTTTTGAAGAGGTCGCAACATCCATTGGCAACACCGTGCACCTCAGGAACCTGAGAAGCTTGAAAGACGCCCAAATCACGCTCGGACGACACGGACACCGCTCCCCGGAAGGTGGAGACACCCTTCGATCGGCCCTAGGAGCTCTCCTGGAGTTCTCTACTTCCGCCCCGACACTCACCGCACTCCACTCCGAACTGCTCTTCTCCCTCGTTTGCATCATAGAAAATGCCATTCAATCATCCGAGTCAAACCCCCTGACACCCTTCGACAACCAGCTCACCAGACTCGAAAACGTAGTTCAGGATCACGAGTCCAAAGCAGTCATGTTCACCAGCTTGGTTGATGAACTGCGCACAGCAGTCGAGTCAGCCACCACCAACTTCGAAGAGGCCGTCAACCAAACCATTGCCACACTTCAGGAATCCTCCCCCGACCATCAACCACGAGCCGGAGGACAACCCAAATCGTACGCAAACGCGGTCACCTATGGAGCGCACATGGAACACGCTGAAGTCCTCGCAAGGAGCGAGGCGGCCACCAGACAAGTAGTCGTAACGAGCACCAACGACACGCTACACGAGATGTCGCCGAAGGAGCTCATCTCCAAAGCGAACTTGGCCATAGACCTAGCTAAGGAAAAGGGAGCCACCACCCCGGATGGCATGCTCTTCGTAAGCGTCCAGGCACTGAAGAACGGATCGCTTCGCTTCGAAGTGGACTCCCCAGAAAGCGCTGACTGGCTCAAAGTCGAAACCAACAAGGCATACTTCCTCACACATTTCGACGCTAACTCCGACTTCGTTAACAGATCCTACAAAACAATACTACAGTTCATTCCCGTCACCTTCGATCCTTCCCATGACCCATCTATTCGCAACATTGAAAGTTATCCGGCATTTCTGAAGGTGGCATTCGCGCCGCCACCTGGATTAAACCCCCACAGTTCTGTTCCAAGGAACAGAAAGTCACGCACGCCATGGTAAGCTTCACCAATCCGCAAGACGCTAACACTGCCATTAGAGGAGGTCTCTCCGTGGAGGGAAAAAGAGTCAACGCACGTAGACAACTGCCCGAACCATGGCGGTGCTACAAGTGCCACTCTCTGGACATGACCCACATGTCGCATAAGTGCACCCTCGACCATGACGCTTGCGGAACGTGCGGCGAGCATCATCGCACCTCAGACTGCGAGGTCACGTCTGACCCTGACCGCCACTTCTGTGTCAACTGCAACCACGGAGGACACACAGCCTGGAGCCGCGACTGCCCTGCATTCCAGGCTGCTCGATCCAAGATGCATGCCAGAATGAAGGATGCGAAGTATATTTACTTCCCGATTCCCGAGGACCCGTCCACATGGGAAATGGACTCCCCTCCGCCATCGCAGCCCTTGCCCCCCACCCTAGCCCCCAGCCGTCCAGACCCAGGTTGGAAAACTGTGGAGAATGCGCGAATGAGGCGCGGCAACGCAGCGCAGACACATGTCCTTGGACGCACCCCACGTGAGGAAGGATGGGGCCCCCGTCAATCCACTCTTGACGACGCATGGTACCCCCCCCCGCTCATCCTACCAGCGGTACTCTCCCAGCGAACCGAATGTCCCACTCCCATCCCTATCCCAATGAATAGAGACAACCATCAGAACACCAATCTCTCTCGACTTAGAATTTGGCAACAAAACCTTAACAAAGCCCGCAACGCCCAACAACACATGCTCAGCGACCTCGACCCAAATCTCTACGACATAGCAGCCATACAGGAACCCTACATTAACTTCGTCAACCTCACTACCTCTAATTCCCGATGGAACGTAATCTACCCCTCCTGCCACAACGCTGTAAGAAAGCTAAACCCTCTGTAGGAATAGAAATCCCGAGAAGGTTAGTAGCAAAAGATAAAGAAGGGTACGATAAGTTCGACCCTAAAGGGATTCCAGGGAATGAAGACAAGCAAAAGGACTCGTTTCCGGCGTACCAAACCGTTGAAGAACCGGAAAATGATGTTCCGTACGAACAGACGGTTGTTCCGGACCACTTCCCTGCGGTTAGGACTAGTGGAACGAAGGTAAGAACGGACGGAAAGTGTGGACGAAGGTTCCGGAGTTTTAGAGAGAGAGGTTGTTGCGTGGAGAAAAGAAAGGTCGATTCAAAATAAGCAAAGTACAGTCTTTTATAGTCCGGGCATACCCGAGACTCTGATAGCGACAGAACGCTAAGTGACAGTACTGGACTAAGTATAGACAGGATAGATGACAAGACGAAAAGGATGAGTAAAAGTAAGGAAAGTGCAACAGTAAAGACGCATAGCAAGGTTAGAGAACATGGAATGGAAGGGAAGCTTACCAGCGAATCATATCATACCTGGACAACGGTTTCCGGGGACACGGAGGACGATACCTGTGAACAAAACAAACTATCCGTGGTTTCCGTATACCACGGAACGACGGGAACGGGAAGTGATGGGGACGGAAAGCCGTATGTGCGGCGGAAGAGGTTGGAACATATATGGAAACGAAGGAAAGACGTCGAGGAGTGTTGAGAATGGGAAATGGGGGTAGAACGCCGGCTGCAAGCGTAGGGAATATGCGTTCCCTACATCCCAGGGTGACTTTGATGCTGACTGTCCCCAGTCAGTCACATGAGCGGATTAGGTAAGCGCCTCATGTCCGTGGGGGTGACAACTCCGCATCAGCCGCTTCCTTTCTTCCTTCCCACTCCTTCTCCTCACACAACCATCCCCAACACTATGTCCTCCCGTCTCACAGCTCTCTTCGGTTCCGTCGCCGCTGAACCCGTCGACGAAAGGGCCGCGGCCGCTAAGGCCTTCAAGGACGCCACGGAACTGTTGCTCGACCTCGCCATGTGCGCGCCAGACGACAAGGAAGACTTGGCAGAGGACCAGCGGCTCTGGGTGACGAGATGGAATGCCGCCATGGTGAGTTGCGTTGGTCTCTTCCGTGTCCGCGCTTACAACGGAAGTACTTCAGAGAGCCATGGAGCCGACGAAGGCTGCGGCTGCTGCGTTAGGCGTGCCCACGGTTATTCCCACACGGTCTCTCCAAGCCCTCGAAGAGGCAGAGGCTGCCCACGTCAAGTGGTCCGGGGAAGAGGCGGATAGGATCGAGGCGGCGAAGACCCAAGACGACGACGCGGAACCGGACACCACGATGGGCGACGAGACTGGGAGCGCTGAAAAGCCTCCCACCAGTGCCACCCCTCGGTCCACTCCCTCCATCCACGCTTCCGTCGGTAGTTCCGGGAAGGTGTCCGTGGTCCTCGCTCGACCAACGCGTAAGGTGAGTCGCGGATTGATAAGGAACTATTGCACCGATTGACCATTGCACGGCGCAGCGATCGCGGGTCTCCCTGGACGAGGACGAAGAAGAGGATGAGGAACCTGGTACCGTCGAGCACCACCCGCCGTGCGTCAAGTGCGCAACCGCCAAGGTCCCGTGCCGTGGCATGCCCGACCGCACCTGCCTCAAGTGTGCGAAGCTGAAGATTGCCTGCAACAAGGCAGGTGGACGAGGAGGAAAGAAGGCGACGGCAAAGGCGGCTGAGAAGCCCAAGAAAGCGGTCCCTGCGAAAGCGGAACCGAAGGCCCACAGTAAGTCCCCGTCGTTGCCGTATCTTCCGTACTAATACGTTGTTTCGTTGCTTTGCAGTTCGCGCGGTCAGGGCATCGACGTCCCGGGTACGTCGACCCCAGACTCCCGAGTCCATTCCGGACTCGGACGTCGAACTCGTCACGCCAAAGCTGAAGACGAAAGGCAAGGCGAAGGTGGGGACGGTTGAGGGGATGCAAACGGCGATCGCGGAAGTGGAAGCCGCCGTGCAGTCGTCCCGGGGGCTGGTGCGCAAGGCCGAGGAGCAGCTTGACCAGGCCATGGGTAAGCTGGCTGATCTGAGGGCGATGGTCGCTGCCCTCGACAAGTAGGTTTCCGCGTCCCTTCGTCGCTATCCAACGTTTGTAACTTGTACGAATATCAATCCATCCGTGTCCGTATCCGTGTCCGTGTCCGTTCCGTATGAGTGATTCGCTGGTCTAAGTAAGAAATGAAAGCGATCAGTAAGTGAAGTAAGGAATGCAAAAACGAAACCAAGGATCACTGATTCCGAAAAGCAGGGTTCCGCCTGACTTGTCTTCTTCGCGCTACTTCTGACGTCTTCTCCTACCAAGGTCCCATATAACGCGCCCGGAATGGACGGAACGGAATCAAAGGAATGGGCGTGTGTCCCGTCACGCGTTCGAAGTCTGAACGTAATAAGTAATCGTCTGTGAGACACCAGATACGAGAGAGAAATGTTTTTGGCTTTATGGTTTCTTTGTTTTGGGGGTTAAGAGATAGGGGAAATAGAGATTGTTTTTGACGGTTTCTTTGTGGTTTTCTTTGATAGGATAGGAAAGGGAAAGTATAGTAAGTGACGGTTTTCTTATTAGCTTTTGTGTTTGTGAGAGACGGAAGAAGTCTCCGGACGAACACCGGGATGGAACGGATAGGAAGTAGATCGCTGGCCTAAGCCCAGGGTAAAACGGATACGTATCGTAATGACAGTGGGGGTACACGGAACACGGTGTTAGACGTCGAACTCGGACGGGTCCAAAGGGTCAAAGTCCCCTTGGTCGTCTTCATCCGAATCGTCCTCTGCCGCCAATTGATCCAATCCGTCGTCGTCCCGTTCGACGAACTCTGGTAACGGAACATCCGTCCGTGATCGTGGATAATACGGGAACAGTCGAAACGCCGCGTAGCGCAACGTAGAAATTGTCCCGTCCAACTCTGCCAAGATATAAGAGCCACCGGTCGTCCGGCGAAGGACTACCATGGGGCCTAGATACCTCGGTTTCGTCTTCCGGTTCAACTCCTGCTCCACCCTCGAGTTACGCACTAAAACTAGACTTCCAGGACGGAAATCGTAGTCCTTGATACGGTTCTTGAATGAAGCTTCGAACTGCTTGATGGATTCGAAGCGGGCCTTCAGGACTCGTTCCCGGATATTATCCAGGTCCTCCTGCCGCTTCTGGAATTGCCTAGCACGCCAGGCAATCAACTCTGTAGTTGGTAAAGGGTCAGCACTCGGGAGCGGAACAAGGAATGTGGCTTCGGAAAGATCAAAAGGGAAGAGTGGCTCCACGCCATGAACCATGAAATAAGGAGAGAGACCAGTGGACTTAATGATGGTAACGCGTTCCGCCCAAAAGACAGAGTGAACTGCGCGAGGCCAGTGAGACTCGTCCCCCAGGGTACTTTTGATGATGGCCTCCCGGACATCGTAGTGACGCCGTTCTACAATCCCGTTTGCACGGGAGTTGTAAGGAGATATCCGGATATGCGTGATCAAGTAACGCTTCCGGAGCAATTCTAGAGCTTGAACGAAAGGTGGACCATTGTCAGTAACAATCTCCGCGACGGGACCCCACCGACACAAGATATCCTCGAAGATAAAAGAAGCCAACGCGGCAGTATTCTCAGAACGAAGCATACGCCATTCCGGCCAGGAAGACAGGGCGCAGCGAGCTTGGACGATATAGCGGTATCCGCTCGCCTTCGGCATCAGCATAGTATCGATGTGGACCTTCATGAAGAGTCCACCGACTACCGGAACCGTTGGTGGTATGTTGACCTTCCGGGTCAGCCGTACTTGGCATTGGTGACAAGTCTTGACGAACCACTTGACATCGTCCACCAGCATGGGCCACCAGAAGCGCAGGAGTAAACGAGTCCGGACTGTGAAGACACCCTTGTGCCCGAGGTCATCGTGGGCCTCCTTAATCAATCCGAACCGTCTAGACTCCGGAACGACAAGCTGATGACGACCATGAGGCTCGCGACGCCAAAGCGATCCGTTGAGTAAAAAGAAACGGGTAG
>JBBPTG010000342.1:0-22626 GCA_038093975.1 Chalciporus piperatus | reverse complement strand
CTATGCCAGAGCCAGTTGCTGGTGCTCCCAACTTGGTGCCTGCTGCCCGCGTCTCGAAATCCGTGCAGAGTCATCGCCGCAACGGTAAAAAGGCCAGGGTGGCTCGCCGACAGCTCAGCAAAGGTGCTGAGGCCCTGAGCTACAAGCCGAGGTCCTCCCTGTCGAAGAAACACGCTAAACCCCAAGCCATCCTCCTCAAGACTAGCATTCGGGGTCTACGGTTTGCCAAGAGCGGCTACGTTGGCCTGCCGCTCAAAGATAAGGCACTTTCAGGCCAGTACCTCACGCTAGAGGAGCTTGAGGCCAACGGGTTTACCTACATTAAATGGGACGGTCGGTGAGTTCAGCCTCCACGCTCTTTGCGTAGATGCTGATTGCTTGACAGCACCCCGCACGCCATCGTGGATGCAAAGAATCGAATAATCGCCATGCTTGCTGGTGCCCCGGAGGAGAGCGGGTGGCGCTGCGTTGTAGAGGACGCCTCTCGTGAGCTGGTGGACGCTGGCAAGGCCATCCGCGTGGGGGGGAAGGACCCCTTTCGACGGGGCAAGTTTCCTACCTTGGCAGTGGGGGTTTCTTACGGTGGCGGGCAAACGGTGGGCCTGCCGTTCCCTTTAGCTTTCCTGTTCTTACCCACCAAGCTAGGAGCCCAAAAACTTGAATCTCAACGCAGGGAACTCTCGAGTTGCTCAAAGGCTTCTTGAATCTGCAGCCATCCAACGCATCGCTGGCTTTGGAAATAGTGGGTCGCCCCTTACTCACCCCTTCTCATTCTCACTGCAGATCCTAGGCTCCTTTGCCTTCTATGCCCCCAGGCTTCATCGCTTCTACTCGGAGAGCTTGGACTCCCTGTTTAGGCGAAACGCTCGACTTCGGAGGAACTTTCCACGAAACGCATTCCCCGCCGCTACCTTTAACTGCGGTGGAAAAGTCTTCACCCTTCGGCATCTCGACTCTGCTAACGTCGCGCACGGCTGGTGCTCGATATGGGCTGGGGGTAGCTTTGACCCGACAAAAGGCGGCCATATCATCCTCTTTGAGCTGGGCCTCGTTGTTGAATTTCCTCCTGGATCGACGGTGCTGATTCCATCGAGCGTAGTCAGCCACGGCAACGTGCCTATTCAAGATGGAGAAAGTCGGGTTTCATTCACCCAGTATTGTGCCGGGGGGCTCCTTCGGTGGGTTCAGCAGGGATTTCGTGCAGCAAAGGGACTTCCCCCCGAGGTTTGTTCCAAAATCAATGGACCAGGGTCGTCCCGTTGGGCAAGAATGCTCGGGCTTTTCTCTACGCTAGATAGCCTAGCTGACGATAGAAGGGCTACGTTTCATTTCGATTAACCATTCACTTAGTAAACGTTTGTAGGCTAGGTGGCTGGAAACGTAGCTATTACTGGGATGATCCAAGGCTCCTGACCACCGCTTGCTAGCTGCTGTATCACGAAACGGTTACGCCTCTTTATCAACTCATCTAAGTAGAAGTTATACCTATGAACTGACATGTTTCGTAGAATGGCCTGATAGCCCCCTAGCCAAACATTAGTTTGCTCACATATTGATGTATTGAAACGCCATTTTCCATCCTGAATAAGCTCGGGAAAGAAGGCAGGGTTGCAGTGCTTCTGACAATACGTGTCTGTCTCTTTGTGTTTGGAATTAAAGTGAAAGACGTCAACTGGCATGCCAGTCTTTGAAAAGTGAGAGTCTTGGATTACTTCTTGATGCGCACGTAGCTTGCAGTTGTTGTCAAAAACAAGAAACTCTGGGGTTGACCGTGCAGTGGGAAATACAGCCTTTGCAAAATCCTAATAAAAAATGTCATTAGATAGGCAACGAACAAAAGAAGAACGTAGGTAGGACTTACATTTACTGCAGATACTGCTTCAGAGCCAAAAAATGTAGCGCGGGCCAGAATGACGCCACAAGGTCGCATCATAACCTGCTCGTTATGAGTGCGGCGACATCCAAATCGTGCCCGAAGCTTTCGGTTGCCCTCCTCGGGCTTCCCGTTGCATTCAACATCTAGAGTTACGTCTTCACCGTCAAGAACCTCTGGGGACATGGAGTCACCCGGAACTGTAACCCCCGCCCTTTGCAACCTACGGCGAAGCTGAAAAAGAGCCTTTGCAGGCCGGAGATATGCTTCTTCAAGTGCCCTGTGTTCAGCGATTGTACAGGTTTGCGAATTGGGGCTACAGGCGTTATCGCACTTGTCCACAGCACATACTTCGACGTTGCCTTGGTGGACTGAACAATATCGATGTCGAACGTTGCTAAGTGGCACTTTGCAGTCCTGGACTGAGCAACAGGGATGACCTATTGTGATTCCATCACAAACCGCTACTTGTATCTTTGCTACAGTAGTACATCAGCTGTGAGATAAAATCAATCAGATATTCGCTCACTTCTACCTTCATTTGACCCCTCTCCTCTGTCTTCAACCACGAAGCAGCGACTACAGGCGTGATGGTATGCCTCCTGACCTGTGCCCTCCATGTCCCTGTTCCTCGCTATTAGAGCATCCTCGATACGTTCCTTCTGCGTTGCATCATGAGGAAGTACCAATCGCCCACGTCGCTCTGCTCGGTCTAACAATAGCGAATATATAAAGAATCCATTCAGCACATCAACGTCTCTCATCTCCAATGCTACGGGCCACGTAGCCCTGAGCTGCTTGAGGTGGCAGCAGGCCTGGCTGAGCTGCGGGAAGGCAGTGGGATTGTTTCGAACATAGGCATGCTGGTCGGCAATGGAGACGTTGTATATTCGTGCACAGTTTAGGCTCGACAACCTCCAAGAAGAGTCAAGTTAAAAGAATCAACCTTCGACTGAAAAACATACCATCCGAAGACCTTTGCATTTGCAAACATCTCTAGCACCTGACTATCGATGAAGAAGTGGGTAGCAGCTTGCACTACGTCTGGTACACCGCCGTAGTATATGCGGGAGTCACCATCCTTGTGTACCATGTAGTTGTAATGGTAACGTCGGTGGCAGTCTGAAGTTGCATTAGCAGCGTAGGCAGCGTATGAAGGGATACTTACGACGACAGTAGGTGGACGTGGAGTGAACAGGAAGCACCCCAAAGCCAAGGGTGAAACGAGCTGCTTGATACTTGACTGGATCAGATAGCGTCGCAATGCTATTGCAGCCCCGTTGGCTGGGACAGCCCTCGGTGAGACAGACACGAGTAGGGGGGTAGAGGTCGCCAAAGGCTTCAATTAATCAGCATCGTACAGCGAACAAGGGCAACGACTTGAACTTACCAACTCCGTGATGAAGGCCATGCAAGTTAAACATCTCCACCTCCTCTGAGCTCGGTGAGAGCCCTTGGCTGGACCAGATGAGGCGTTTGAGCAACAACCACCCATGCCTAACAGAATCAAGGTCCATTCCTGTGGTACCGACGAGGATGGCCTCCACCGAGGTAGGAAGTGTGAGAGGAGGGTGCGTGATGTCGCGCATTTCGTGGCGGATCGCTGGTAGCGCGAAGCAAGAAAATCGTACAAAACGAATGACCTTGTTGAGGTCTGAGAGCTTATCAGCTGGGATTGAGCCAAGGGCCTCGAAGGCGCTGCTGGGTGTAGATGGTACGTCCGGCAGCATCGTTGGGTAGGAGGTAGCGGCTTTCCGGGGCGTTCTGTTGAGAACGGGCGAGGTGGCGACAAGCTTTCGTTAACAGAGATGCACCCCCAGCGGCAGCGTGGATGATGGGAGCAGCAGTGAGCGACTGGAGGGCATTGGTCAAGTTCGAGGTTATATCAAACCACCGTGAGAACTACAGGATCCAAGTTGTCGCTGGAGAAACATGGGAGACACAAGCGAGTCTCCGAAAATCTCCAGAGACAAACAAGCAAGCCTCTCCAGAGATAGCAACAAAAGCTGCTGGAGATTCCCTGGAGATTCCCCAGCGACTCTCCACCAACAACTTATACGCCCTCATTGTTGTCTATCAAATGCAAGCTTACTCCGTTCTGTGATCCGGGGTCAAGGCGTGGACGTGAGTTTTGGCCGGAGCCGCGGAGCGTCAAGCCGAACCCAATAATGGTTATGATCCCGAGTTAAAACGTTCAGCCCGCCGACCTGGCTCGGCATGTAGGACTGATAAGGCACGCTGTCACCATTGATGAGATGACGAATCCAGTTCACACGAATGAAGCGAGGTCAATCAGGTGGTCCGGGACCGACGGCGACGCCTAGCAGAGTGAAGGTAACGAGAGCGGGGATATTCGATTATACGAAAACTAAGTCGGAGAGCTATTGGGTATTGCGGGAAGACTTTCGATGCTCCATTTAGCGCGGAGTTCCACCGAATAATCATCGTAGTCCCCGGCGAGAAACCTATACATAGATGCCCAACCAATCATAACAGCATTGTCTGAAATGGGGATGAGCTCATACGACGAGTCAAGACCAAAAAGAAATCCGGGACGCACCCGTACAAAGCTCGACGGGAGGGAAGATGAGCGATATTGGCTCGTCAGGACTATGTTCGTCCAGGGCTTGCCTGAGTCTGTGGATCACGAATCAGTGTATGGTCGATGATGAAGTGAATCGACCGATCAACGACTAACCTTGCTCTTAAAAATGCATTACTAGCGACACCGCCGCTTGCCACGACATGCCTAACATTAATCCCGTCTTGCAGCAGCATAGAGTGACATTGAACGAGCTTCTTGCACAACTGGCGAGCGACACCGTCCTGGAACGCACGCCCAAGGGCTTGTCTATGACCCTCAGTGAGAGGGTCCTTGGATCTGGCTAGATATCTCTCAACTGCAGAGTGTGGACCACTGAATGAGAAATCAAGCTGCGTAGGCATGGGGACAGTAAACGGCGGTATGTCAGGGATATTGGGGTCGTCTATTTCTCTGCGACAGAATTCCTCGAGAGCGGCAGAAGGCCCCCGGGTTCCCCATGGCATCTTCAACATGCGTGCGACTTTGTCGTAAGTGCGACCGACACTTTCGTCTATGGTATTGGCGAGGATTTGAAAAGATAATGGGGATGTTGCAAGGACGAGCATAGTGTGACCGCCAGAGATTAATAAGGTCAGGAAAGGAAATTGGGGACGTTCCTCCGGTGATGAAGTCAGAAGAGGTGTCAGTGCGTGAGCTTGCTGAACTAGCGCTGAGCGAGAGGGGTTCCACGACAGGTTAACAAGACCTTACCATATGATGAACGCCAACCAGCGGTTTGTTGAGAGCTGCTGCAAGAGTCTTCGCGGCATTTGACCCGACACTGAGACAGCCACCAATGCCTATCATCATCATCAGAACCACCGGATGAAACATGGAGGCCCGAACTCACCCGGTCCTCTGGTATAAGCGACGCCGTCAATGTTCTGCATAGACAGACCCGACTCTTTGAGGGCCCTTGAAACGGCAGTAGGCTGCACAGAAAAGTCTATCAGCGGCTAGGAGTTGCGCGAGCGATACCACATTACTAACCAGATTGCGTTGGTGCCCTTCGATGGCCACTATGGGTTGAATCCCGCCGAAATCTTCGTGTCTAGGGGATATTAAGCAGAGAAGAACCGAAGAGATAGTCGAACGTACAGTTCATGTTGCTTAATTATGACATTAGAAAGGACTTTTCGCGAGGAGGTGACGACCGCTGCACAAGTATCGTCTGCAGAACTTTCGATGGCAAGTACTGTGAAACGTCGGAATTTGCAAGTGACCCCTGCACCACGATTGAGTATGTCGGGTGTAACGCGATAATCCGACCTTACCTCTCTGCTTGAGCAGGCTCTGTAGTGAGGTCGAACGGTGCAACACAGTCCCTCTACTCGCCAGCATGCAGACTCCGGAAAGCAATTAGACTACACAGCCACATTTAGGTAGTAAATTTTGCACTGCCACCCTTTCAGTCCATTTACCACCTTCACGATGAGCACGAGCAGACTAGCCACGTCGGTGTCTGCACTCGCCAGATTCTCTGCACAACGTCCGTCGACTCTCCCCAGTTGCAGGTTTACACCGACTACACTCGTTTTCGCGCGCCATGTAACGAGCCGTAGATCGTCTGCTGACGAGGAAACACTCGCAAAGTCTGGCGAGATGTTCAACTCACTCCTGGCCTCCACCAAGGGTCTCAAGTCCAAACCCGAGTCTCCTACCAAACCTACACCCTCGTCCTCAACCAATGGCTTCCTTTCCCCGGTGGGCCGGACGGATGCGACGAGCGCAATAATTCCACGAACTCCAACGGGCTCGACGAGTGCAACCGCGCCAGAGAGCAAAGACATATTACCTGACATGTTCATCCCCCCTGCGAAAGACCCCCTCCTTGACTATTTCGCCGCCGTGCTACAACAACACGGGCACCGCGCACGAGCTGCCCGTCAAGTGTCACGCATGCTTCTCCACATCCACACGCTCACTCGCGCCCCGCCTCTTCCCATTGTAAGACGCGCTGTCTTGGAGGCAGCACCCGCCGTCAAAGTGGTGTCGTACAAATACGGCACGAAGGTTCTGCAGACGCCGCATCCTTTGACGGAGAAACAGCGCGTCCGTGCGGCTGTCATTGCTATCATCGAAGCCAGTCACCGCAGACCGGGCAAGAGCGTGGAGGTGAGATTGGCGAGGGAGATGATTGCCGTGGTGCAAGGGGAGAGTAGAACCTTGGATGAAAAATTGCGCGTCCATAAGCTGGCCATGGTCAACCGGTAAGTCACCCCTGCTTATGCTACAACATCTCTCGTACCGACACTTCTTTTTAGGGGAAATATGATCCGATGATAAAGTCGTTAATTACTATTCATTGCATTTGTTGACGCCCTGTAGCCTCATGTACGGTCGTCGTGATTGTAGCGGGTGTGGCCACCATTAATTTTCACTCGAGAGATTTTGAATATGGATTCAATTTGTCGGTACGAGCCAAGATCTACAAATGACATTAACCGCAACACCCATCGCAACTTCTCCCCGTATCCACGCTCAGTAAACCCACGGGATCATCCTCCACCTCACTCTTCGGCTCCACTCCTCCCATTCCTCCCGGAACTCGGCGTGAAGCATTGCATCTTCCCGCGCACACCGGTCGACGAGGACAATTGTAGAGACAGTGATGATAAGTCCCCATACCGCACCCCAGACAGAAAACAGAGTGCCACACTCGTAGGCCCACGACCCCTTGCTTGCGTTGGCAAGCGTCGAGCCTGCGACGGAAAGGAATCCCCCAATGTACGCTGGATGACGCACGTACGCGTACGGCCCGGTCGTGACAAGTTTGTGACCGGGCATCAAAGCGAGCTCGAAGGTGAAAAACCTTCCAAGCGCACGGTAACACCACAATCGGATACTCATCCCGGCGAGGCCCATAACGCACGCGACAAGGGCAAGAAAGTGGAAGGATATTCGTTCCGCACATGTACCGGAAGCGAAGTCGAATCCCGGGGGAGCGATAAGTCGCATCAGGATGGTCATCAACTCGATGATCCCAGGAGCGAGAGAGAAACACTGAACTCGTCAGGCGGCGAGGAACAGAAAATATGACGGAAAGAGACTCACTTGCATAAATGGTTTGAGCAAACGTTTGGACGTGCTCTCGAGAGTCGAAATCTCTTGGAGATCATTCTTGCTCGGAGGCGGATTCGGTGAGGTCATCGAGACATGGAGCGCTACGGTCGTCCCGAGGACGACGACGAGCCGGGAAAGTGTGCTAGTTGCGTCTGGGAAGGGGGGCTCGATGGAAGCCATGATGCGCTCCAACACTCGATCGTCAGCATATATAAGTATGCATCCAGGACCCAAGTATATTTGTTCATGTAGGCGACGTTTCTTGATTATTGAGGGTTGATGCAGGGCTGACGCCGCTGATTGTGAAACGCCGACTCTCGAGTAATTCAAGGTAATTCACCTAAGCGTCAAGCGCGCTGGCGAACGGAGGTTTTTCGTCCAGAAGGTCTAGATTGACAGGTCCCTAGTACGTACAGTGGGTTTTGGACGGTCGTGCTTCAAAGTTCAATTCAACCCGTCTCGGGTTCATTCTGGTGTCACTTCGTGTTATGCCTTTTGCCGCCAGGGATCATATGGTCGAACTAACGTGATGAGCGCGTTGTCCATAGCCTCTGAAAAGTAGTTCGAACGGGGCAGATTCTTCTGAATACTGTACAAAAGTCAATGCGGATTCGAACCCCCCTTCGAAAAATGTAGACTTGGACCTTCAGTTTGTTCGTGATCTCTATAGCCTATTGGAGTAGGATTGGCGGGAGTACTTACTCAGTACTGGCAAATGACTTCTTTCTTTAACGGAGCAAGGTGAGAAAGAACGTCATGCAATTGCATCTGGCATAAAAATACAAGGAATCATAACGTCCTTCTGCCCTTCGATCTTATTCTAGACACGCTCTAGCTTATTTCCCAATCGCCTCGGTGAACCGTTTCTCGGCCTCCTCGAAGTTGATGACGTTCCAGATGGCGTTGAGGTACTATTTTATGAATCGTCATGTTAGGCTCAACTTTTTCAGAGTGAGACAAGGGGTAACTCACATCAACCTTGACGTTGAGGTATTGGAGATAGAACGCGTGTTCCCAGATATCAACACCAATGATCGGGACGTGAGTGAGCAGAGGGTCCTGGTTGGAAGTTGTAACGATCTCGAGAGTCTTTGTCTTGGGGCTGTATCCCTGTATCACATATCATATGATCAACGCGGGTTCAGCAAGAAAAGATCGACGATGTAACGCACGAGCCAGCCCCAGCCGGAACCCTGGATACCGGCAGTGGTAGCGTTGAAGTCCTTCTTGAACGCATCGAACGAACCCCAGGTGGACTCGATGGCTCCCTTCAATTGGCCTACGGGAACACCACCGTTACCCTTGCCTTCGGCGACGGAGGGTGCAAGGTTCTTCCAGAAGAGGGAGTGGTTGATGTGGCCTATCGGTGACGTGAGTATTGAGCGATCGATTGGAATGATGGATGGATAGATAACAGGAAATGAAACCAATCATTCCCCATCCTCGCGAGTAGGTAAGATGGCGTAAGAAAGACGTATACTCACCACCACCGTTGAAGCGGATCGCAGCCTGAAGGGCAATACGCTCCTTGGGGGTAGCAGCCTTGACATAATTGGCCTCGGCGGCGTTGAGGGCGGTGACATATGCCTGGTGGTGCTTGGTGTGGTGGAGCTTCATGATCTGCTCCGAGATGTAGGGCTGGAGAGCATCGTAGGCGTAAGGAAGGTCGGGAAGAGTGTGCGTGGACATGGTTGATTGTGTTGGAGTGATAGAGAGAGTCTGAGATGGTGGGAAGTCACTACGACGGTATTATAAACGGAAATGGTGCTGATCTCATCATCGATATCTCATCTCCTGTTTCAAGTTATCAAGCATTCGCCCATATCATTCGCCATCATCACACAATAAACTACATTGGATCGACTCGATCCATTTACCATACACCCTTCACTCAGGCTCGAATCGTAGATAGATATCAATAATCAATCAATGATAGCACTTTCCCTGCATGCGCAATGAGCACGAGTCCTCCCAGCTATCATGAGAGACCTACCGATATTCGCATAGGGACTTCTCTTCCGGCCCCCGAGCAGCTCCACATCTCCGCTGTCAAAGAAAGAATATCCCGCTATGTTCCAGATGGATCAGCTGACGCTCACAGCGATCATGAACATCACTTACTCATCGTGTCCTCATAGGAATCACTCTCACCATCGTCTGAACTACTCTGTCCGTTGATAGGTCGACCAGTCTTGGAATCACGCAGGATACCTGAATGGTCGAGAAACGGTGCAGGTCGCTCATTCGCTGACCGGTAGAGTTGGACGAGAATACGCTGGACCTCTAACAGGTAGCTCTGCAGCGTATCTAGGTATCGTCTCGTCTGAAGATGCTTCGAGGACGCGACACTGATATCATGAGTGGCGCGATCACCTACGATCGAAACATACTCACATGCTGATGCCGTTCTCCTTGATAATGTACCCGATGCCGTATCCATCCGCGGCGACTGGACCAAATCCGAAAAGTCGGAGTGCTGGATTACCACAGTTTGAAGTCGAAAGGATAGAAGTGCTGAGCAAGCCCCAGCCTGGATCCGCAAAGATCGATGGAAGTGCTGCTTTCTGGCTATTGGTCGGGCCGCTCGGAACAGGATCGTCAGGGTGTGGATCGAGATTCCCGCTCAGCTGGCGTTGGTAGAGGCAATACAGTGCATACAGATGTCTAGTTGGGCGTAAGCACGACGGATAACACTCTCCCGTCCCAACTAACCTGTCTTGTCCGAGGCCTTGACTGCATTCTTTCGTCAAATTTACGTGACGTTCGCATGCTTTGCGAAGAGCACCGATCTTCTGTTCATTGGAAGCTTCTGAGAAAAATGTCTACGACAAGGTACAAACGTAGTGAGAATCATGGCTGATCACAATTGGTGACAGAACGAACCTTTGTGAACTCCACACTCTCTGGCTGGACAGACCGGATTGCCTCGGTCCGACCGTGGAGGAATGCCTTCGTCATCGCAGGCTCATACGTGCACTCCGTCCTCCCTACGTATGGTCAAACTCCGTAAGCCTCGTCTCAACATTCGAATGAGACCCAACTTGCCATACAGTCCAAAGTACGCCGCCTGGAACGCCATCTGAACGAATGCGTCCGGACTGAACCCGTGGCTGGTGATAAAATTCTTTCCATATCCTTTGAACTCCAATGATTGGCAATCGTTCTGGCAGATCAAGTCACTCAATCTCGTCTCGGCGAACCGGATACCAACGCGGAGTTGAGGAGTGAGCGTCCAGATGAGTTTGGCAGGACTCGTATCATATCTGTCAAGAGTAGAGGATACGCTCGAGTGGTTTCTCCGGCCTGGGTTTGTCTTTGGCGGTTTGTACGACTTCGCGTGGGGTGACAGCGGTGCATGGAACAACGTGGGTGCAGAAGGGTTGATTGAGCGTGCCAAGAGCATGAGTCCATCGGTAAAAACGTCGGCTGCGAACCTGAGAAGAAAGGGGTCCCCTGTGAGGATTGGTAGATCGATTTAAGATGGGCTAGGTACCTCAAAACCGTGTGACCGTCAACACCAGTATGCTCAAAGTTGATTCCTGCGGAACCATCCGCGCATACGATGATCTGAAGCTGTTGTTCGCTCGGTGATCAGTCACTCGATCGAATCGATTTCTAGACTCATACCTTGTCGTACCACCTGTTGGTACATGTCCCAACTTGCACTCCCTCTCGAAGGTCGTACGTTCCGCACAAGAAGTTGGAGCAGAGCGCTGCCAAGTCTTCCCCCTTCGTGTCTCCAAAGGCGCCGCGTTGGGTCTCGATACCCTCCCGACCAGGGGCGGCGTCATCCAAACAAACGACGAACAGAGCATCGTCAATAAGGCGTAGGCAAGCAGCATTTGTCCGGTCTTCTGAAAGTGCTTGGCGCAACCGAGACCAGGTCTTCCGGTTCTCGGTCGTGAGCACCCCGATTGAAGCCCGAGCGACCTTGACATATTTCAGTAAGACAAAGGAATAGCGTACGACTTCACACCAACCTCCGTGATAGGGGTCTTGTCTGCATCCTGCATGATGGCCTGGAGATTTCGAAGAACTTCGCGTTCCGTCAATAGGGGCAGGTTCTCATCATCGAGCACATCGAACCAATCTGAAGAGTCGGATCATTCGAACGAGCAGTGTTGATGAAGAAGGCTATTAATATACTCACAGAATTGGCCTCGCCTGAGGACCACGATGTGGCGAGCAGCCTCGTTAACGACCATCTTGCATCCTCTCTATTCCCACCATCGCTGTGAGCTGGACAGATTAGATCAACAAAAGAGCGCACCTCGGTAGGAATGCGGGCTGTTCCGAACAATCGAGTGTATTGGTCCATGTCGAGCGCACGTCCACGAACTGTATCGGGATCGAGCAGTCCGGCACGAAGATCATGGACGAAACCGAGCGAGGAGATAATGAGTGCAGCAGCACGAGGTAGCTGGGCACCCCGATCTGGGGTAGGATCGTTCCTTGCAAGGCAAAATAACTGTGAGCACGACGACGATCAAAGGAGAGAGCAACATACTCGAGCACGAAGAAAGGATTGAGGGCTAGAACGACAGGGTCGCTGTGCGATAAGTAACTTTCATACCTAGACGTAGATTACCCATGATCAGAACAACACCACGATTAGATACAGTTTCAGACTTTTCGAAGAACGTGGTGAGATTCTTACCAGAAGTCCTCAATATAGCTGTGTGCGCCGAGATCAGTCCGCAAGAAATCGACGTCGGTTCTATTTCTAAACGCTATAATGCAAAGCATCGACGCACCTTGCTCGACCTGAAGCCCATTGATTGAGTCGTTCCTGAAGCGCCGGACCATCCGATTGGAGGAAGTTCTGGACTGCATTGGTAGTTGCGGCATGTTCTGCGTCGTCTTGTAGACCACGAAGAGCGGTCAGATATCGTTTGCAGGTGTCTTCTAGCGAAGGAATAGGAAGCTTAGGTAGAGCGTCCTGGTTCGCAAAGGTGCGATCAGGCGCCGGTGTCTTGGGATAAAACACGGTTGAGGACATCGAACTTGAATTGGCACTCTAACCGACGCAATGAGAGGTTGAAAGCAGAGCAGAACAGCGCTTCGGTTGCGTGATTGAGCAGGGAGATGATCCTATGACATTGGCCTTCAGTTAAATACTAGTCTGTCAAGGTCTGACAGAAGATGGATGTCTGTGATTGGAAAGTGCGGAGATGGGGAAGGCCGGCAAGACGGCCCAACTCTCCGAATCAGTACAGTCGAGGCTGAGTCGACTCGGACTGCCACTGGCAAGGCATCGGGATCTTCTAACTGCCAACGCACGGCACAGACGGCAGACTCAGAGGGTCAGCCCGACGGAAGACTACTTACTACGACGCCTTCGAGCTCGGCATAAGCTCGGCGCTTAATTAGGCGGGTTGGGACGCTCCGGCCAACCTCATTCCGGTCACGTCACATTTTTCTCTGCCTGACCTCCACGCCGATGTACTCTCAGAGCACCTCCAGATCGCGTTCAACAGCAGTAATCCTTCGAGGCTGGTTTCCAACTGGCCGGAAGTTGAAGAGGGATACACCACCAGGAGGCAAGTCAGTGCTGCAGATCGAAGCATGTTCATTTTAAAGTCGACGCACGACTCAGAATCGTCCTTTGGAGCCTCAGTTGGCGTGGGCTCTGCGGCGAACCACCCCAAACGCACGTTTGCTCTTCTTCCTGCCCATCGTTTTAATGTCGTGTACTTCTGGGCTTCACCAGTATGTGATGTCCCAGAATACAAGATCAAATGACGCGATACGCGCGCAAGCCGTCCGAAACATTGCACACTAAGCCCTCGGTCTCCGCTAGCGCAACTATGCGCAACACAGAATCTATGGACCCCCCTCGTCTGATTGAGGAATTGGTAAGGATTTAGTCATCGCATCTGTTCAGCAGTGATGGTTCCAGGAACAATGCCGGTATCGAATTTTCCGGGATAATGGGTGAAAAGTACCAATGGGGCCTGGAAGGAGAAACGCTCGATAACCCGGAAAATAGCGGAATGAAATCTGGAGACCTATGATAAGTCAGTGCAACTCGCAATAGGTTTGACTGATGGGACAATACGCTGGCTCGTTCATGCGACTACGTTTGCCACATTTGGCCGCGTAGACAGAAACCTGAGGGAGAGAGCGCTGGGGGCAGTCATGAAGCCCTGAAGCCCTGATGTCGCACCATATCTTTCTCTTGCTAATCTACATCATTCCATCAGAGATGTTTCTAGGCGCAATGTGAGCGCGGTTTCGAGATAACGCGCCGCCATTACCCTTTCCTGTCCCTGGCATGTGCCACGACAATGATCTGTGACTACGTCCTATCAGCCGCAGGATGAGTCACGGTGCCTTCATTCCCGGTCAATATATCAACCAGCACAGGCTTCATCTCGAGCTATAAAATGGAACCCTCCCGGAGACGTACCCTACTACCAAAATACAGCGAATACCCCACTCGAACGTCATGCGCTTCACTTTCGCTCTGACTCTCATCGCTGCCGTTTTGGCCCCTGATTTCGCCTTCGCGCTGTCTGCTAGGGCCACGCTTACCTCCTCCGTAGCCCCATTGACGACGTTCAACCCCTACCACCCCGGTCCTGAATGCCTTCCTCAGTATCTTCCGGAATGCGTCTTTTGAACAGTTATTGAGGAATGGTAGATTTATGGTAATCTTGATATTTTCTCCGGCTAACGGACACTCAGGTTGAATAATTTGGACGGGGTAGTAGGTTGCGTGTTATTTCAGGGTGACTTTTCCGACGTGGAAGATATATCTTGGAAAAGACTTTGTCATTTGTCAGAGAAGGGGTACATACATCCAGAACCAACCGAGATCATACAGTACAAGCATAGGGATGGAAATACAACTATTACAACGACTGCCATCCTACCCACGGAACTGGCTACTAGTGATTATAGTGGGCACTGTGGGAGGCGGCAAGTCGAGCAACGGAAGTATATTAGCATACAATGACTCTCTCTTCATTTTCTCTCTGATGAAAAGGACTGCATCTCTGGTGGCCGACTTGTCTCGAACGCCTCTGACGATAGCTTTATCCACGTCCGTCATCTCTGCGCGAAGCTTCAATTGGTTTTTCTTATCCGCTCGGATGTGTGTATTTATGAACCTAAACGAAGCAATATGAGCAAGAAAAGATAAAAGAGATCGATTTGACTCAATCCATGCATGTCTCAACGGTCATCGGCTTTGAAGTTGTTTTGTGAGTAACCGCGGAGAGCATCTCGAACGGTTCCGCCGATTTTGCGAGCTTCATCGCGCCAGCATCGACGCGGAGTGGAACTGTGATCGAAAAATCGCTGTCGTTGTTGACGAACTCGACAAGACCGAGGGGATCGTTGCGCTGGACGGGATTTTTGTTCGCTTTCTCCCTCTCCGTACGCCACATGTTATCACGCATCTGGGTGAGAGGGGCAAACCCAGAACGACCTGGGATGTGGGTGTGAAAGTGGTTGACTTGAACCATCCCTTCCATTTGTTCGGTAACCGGCTCGTTGGTGAGCAAAAGTTTTACAAGCGAGGCTACCTCAGAGGGCTCGACGGCGATGTCGACCCGGATCATGAATGGGACTTTGAACCCGATCTCTTTATTTTTATCGTTGGCGAGATCAAAGGCAAGGGCAGCGCAAGCCTCGAGCACAAGAACGATTGAAACGTTCGAAACGAGTGTTTCTACGAGCTTCTTCATCCCTTTGGGACGTTCGGCCGGGGTGCAGATATGTTTATGGCGTGACCTGACGAGCATCTAGTTTTCACCAAACCTGGGATGGTTGTGTTCTGCGATACCAGCGTACCAGTCTTTCGTTTGGCATTCTTTCGAGCAATACCACACGCTCTTGCACTACGAAACGAGGCAGATTAAGAATGCTGGAAAAAAGAAAAGAAAAAAAGTACTCACCCGTTTGCACGTTTGTAACTTGTGACGGGTGGTGAAACAGGTGGTGCACTGAGTTTGAGCAGTACTCTTGTTGGACTTGATGATCTCCCGAGGAGTTGCCATTTTACGGAACAACTCTTGACCGAGAGGGTGTGTCGCATGGACGATGTGAATCTCTTTCCTTTGTTCCATCGTGTTCAATGGACGTCAAGTTGATGGTGAGCAGAAACGATTATTCTGCTGTTTTGTTATCGGAACGAAGTTGTAATTTGAAAGTAACCAGACCGTGGTACCCCTAATCGAGCCCGCTGATTATGTCATCAGGTCTTACTCATTCTTTACTCCGCGGTGACCAACGACAATGAGCAGATCGAACATGCATATGGTAGTAGCTCGGTAGCGAGCGATTGCATAGACAATCACCGCCGAATCAGCAAGTTCAGGAAGACCTGTTGCTGTGCCCCCTGATCGAGGCCCATCAGACTTGGGTGCAAAGTCCCTACAGGCGCCGGTTTCATAATATCTGCCAATCGTTACAGGGCAGCTTCTCAGGCTGTCTGTCTGTTAGCAACAAGTCAAGCTCAAGTTTCTCAAGTCTCACCCAGCGACTGCCTGATTATTCCGGGGTCTTGCTTGCCTCGGGTGTTCCCGAGGCGATTCCGTATATTCATGACATGGCTGAAACACAACTCTTTATCGCTCTTGCCACACTCTGCCATGGGCGCACTTCAAGGATGGCACAAAGGCGAGCGCGCTATGCAGATCAAGATGGGGCATGCCGATGCTGTGTCTCAGTTTTGGACGTGGATCGAACCAGAGTTTCCGGAACAACATCAAGTCTTCTATACGACTCGCTTACCTTTTATTCCAATCACCACGATCGACGACAGACAACGCCCATGGGCATCTATCCTCACAGGTCCTGATGGGCAGCCTGGATTTGCGACCAGTCAGAACTTTAGCGAACTGACTATGCATGCGAAGCTGTGGGAAGGTGATCCCTTTACTCAAAACGTGGCTTCGGCGAGAGACCATCCCATGCTGATCGCTGGGATCGGTGTCGAGTTTTCAACTCGGAGAAGGAACAAATTTGCTGGTCATATAGAGACCATCGAAGGAGACGGGTTATCCCTCCACATCCGAACAACCGTGACCCAAGCATTCGGGTGAGTTAGGACTGGACTATGAGGATCATCACGAAGTGTTCACCCGAAATGTAGAAATTGCCCAAAGTACATCAACTTACGCGATCTCGTTCCATTCCCCGATAGCCACCCACGTGTCGTTCATCGTCGTCTTGAATTATCGTCAGAGGAACGACTGCCAGATGACGTCATATCCTTCATCCACGAGTCGGACACCCTTTTCCTTGCGACTTGCTACAAAGCTGAGGATGAGGATAGCGGAAAGTTTCCATCGCATGCGGGCATGAATCACCGTGGAGGCAAACCTGGGTTTGCGCGTGTCCGACCTAGCGATGGCCGGACTCTGGTCATCCCCAACTATTCCGGTAAGATCGTCATCCAGACTTGGTGAGCGTCGTTCTGATGCTCGTCGAAGGGAATCGATTGATGACCTCCCTGGGAAACATCGAGGTGACTCCTCCAGCAGGGGCCACGTTCGTTTGTTTTGCTACCGGTACCGTTCTTTATCTCACCGGTGAAGCACACAATGCCGTCGGTCCAGCGGCTCAACGACTCATGCCCCAAGCAAACGCACTAACTACCATCCGCACAACGGGCTATATACTCGTCGAAAATGCTCTCCCACTCCGCCAGAAACCAGGAACAGTGGTCCAACGCAGCCCTTATACCCCACCTGTTCGGTTCCTTGCTGAAGAAACTACCTCGACTTACTTCGTCGACGACCCCTCGGATCAACCGAAAGTAACACTCGCGAGTATAGACATCCATTCGCGTGACTTGGCGACATTCACTTTCGAGTCTCCTAGTCACCTCGACATCATCCCCGGACAGGCAGTTATACTGGACTTCAAGTCGTTTGTCGGGGAACAGACGACTCCTGATAATCCTATGGATCTCAACGACGATCGGATTCGAACTTGGACTGTATCTAGTTCAAGTCACTGGTCCACGTCCGAGTCGCCATCCGGGAAAGCCGGTCCGGTATCATTTACCCTCACGATGCGACACAAACTCGGTGGAACAATCACAACCGCACTCTTCTTGATCGTACAGAAACTCGCGGAGTCGCTTCCAGAGCACTTGAAGGACGCACGTCCCCTTCAGCTCAGCGTACCCCTCGTCGGTGTCGCGGGTGACTTTACGTTGCCGACACCTTCGATACCGCGCCAGAAAAGGTTGATCTGGTTGGCGGGTGGCATCGGGTTGACGCCTTTCCTGGCGATGCTGGGGAGCTTAAGCCAAAGTCGGGGCTCGCATGAGGAGGACGCGGGTGTGGATTCTTATGATATCACCCTCGTATTGTCGACTCGCGAGCCTCAAGTTTTGCTCCCTCTCGTCAATCAAGCGTTGCAATGCGACGACGACCGCACTCGAGGAAAACTTTCGATCCATGTCTTTTCTCACTCCCTTGATGCTTCGTCGGCGCTACCGACTGCAGAGGGTAGAACAGGACTCGTCGTCGATGTTACGAAGCACGCAGGTCGGCTGAACAGTGAAACGTTCCGCAACCTGGGCATAAGGGACTTGGAAGGAGCAGATGCCTACGTGTGTGGGCCAGAGGAGTTCGAGCAAGTTGCTATCAGTGCATTGAAAGAAGTTGGGGTGGATTCCTCGAAGGTCAGGCGGGAAGGATTTGCCTACTGATATGAATGGCTGTATTTTTGAGCTAAATGTATCATCACACGTTTCGGCACAGAACAACACAAGTGCTATACACAATGCAAGCCGCTGATATACTGTACAAACAAGACGTGACAAGAAAACAGTCAAGAGAGCATACGACAAAGCGAGAAAGCGGGAAAATAAAAGAAAGATGCCTAGGAATCAGAGGCAATTGGCCTCATCGATCTCCCAATGGCCGTAGGTTCCTAAGTCCTGTCGAACCATGCAGGTAAATATAGCTGTGGCAGCGCTGAAAGCATTTGACGAACCTGTTGGAAGCATTCTTGTGCGCCATAAAACTCCATCCCGTGGAAACGGGCGGGCGTAGTAGCGCAGAACTCCCGCCAGTCGCCTCCCTTGGGAAGGTTCTCAAGATAATGCTCGATGCGCTAACATGAGAGGTCGGTCAGAATATAAGTCCCGACTCGACTATCACTTACCCTCTTTCCAGATCCAGGTGAGGTACATCCCTGTAGATACCATTAGTATGCAAACGTAAGACAACGAGGATGAATATGAAGCCCTTGCCTTATCCTTGTACCATAACCAGAATGGCGCACAATCAGGCTCGTGCTGATCAATTTCCCAACGACCGATCACAATGCCAGGGCCCTAGAACAATGTGAACATTGAGCACACAAAAGCAATATCAAGTTGCTTGCCTTGTCTTCGCAACTCTTGGGGAGATAACTGACCCCATGGACCTCGAGTGGTGTGACCTTGCATGCCTCCACTCGGTGCTGCCAGGTCATCGGCAGATTCATGAGAACAGCGGTGTACTCCCTGGTTCCGTACGTGATACACGAATGTGCCTCCACGTGACCCCAGTACATGTTCAATTTCTGGCGTTGCTCTTCCTCGCGTCTCCGATGCTCCTCCTCGATCCGGTCGTGTTCTGTGATTTCGCGCTCCCATCTCTGTCGTTCGACTCGCCTCTGCTGGTTTTCACGGCTCCGCAACTCTTGTAACTCGCGGGCATTTCTCTCGTACTCTTGGGCCCATTCCTTCCGGACATGTTCTTGACGTTCTTGCTCCTGGTGCATCCTGCATGCGACTTCTCTTTCGTGCAATTCCTCCTTGAATTTCCACTCTTGCTCGATATCGGAGTGGTCTTGTTCTTCTATGAGCCACTGTTTACGTAGAAAGTTGTGATGCCCGACTTCTTTATCCCAACCGCGACGAATCTCGATCATAGTCTGCGGATACAGAGGACAGAGGGAGAAATGCATCCCCAAGCTGTATATCGCGAACAAGAGGACCAATACTGTGATGGCCCCGCATGAGAGTGAGGGCATTCCATCCCGCTTACGACGCGGCGGTTCACTGTCCGGTAGCAAGGTGTCGTTTTCAGACGGAGGGCTAAAGGATCATATAGTATCAAGGGTGAGATTTCTGAAAGAGCAATGCAGATACAAGTCGATGAACGACTCACCAGTACGGTGTTAATCTGGCTTCTGACGAACAAACGCCAGGACTGGCCTGAGAATTCTGTCCTTTGTTATCCCAAGAACATCGTATCAGTTGGACAGGGTCGAGCAGTATGCAGGCTTACCCATGACCGATTTTGCAAGTGTCGTCAGTGAGTGAGAAGATAGATAAATTATCTCCCCGGTTGAACTATCGCAACGGCCGTGAGTCGATCGTAGAAGAGACAGTACTACTAGCGGTTGCTTGCAGTACGCAGCTCTTCTATGAGTCGAAAACGGGCACTTGGATGGATGTATCGATGCTTCTTAGATCGTGTAAAAAGACTTAAGCGCCGGGTAGACAACCCGTGTGTGGTGGGGAAAGTGGAGAGAAATTCGAAGTTCGAACTGCCACACCCAGCGCGTCACGTGCACGCGGCTGTCGATAGGAGCTATTTAAGCAACACCCGTTTACTAGTACCTCATCAATATCTCGTCGGGACATTAACGATGCCAGTGTTTATAGATTCTTCAGTGTTATCGCTAGATCCAGTGGCAAGGTTTACTTCAAGTTCCAAGAGGTTTTGAGTCTCTATTCTGTCAATGGCTTTTGCCGTGCTCCGATCGAGGTATCTTGCGCCTCATCGATCATCGATCGATATGTGCATGCGTGATCCAGATAGTACACCCCATATATCGAGGAGGAATACCGGGCATCTCCCTATAAAATTTACTCGAGTCCCCACTCATGAACAATCAGTACCCTCTGTTACGCTTGTACCGGGTAGGTCAAAGCGTAGACACAAAAGCCTAGTCAAAGACAGGGGTTTCAAGGTAGCCTAACGATGGGATGTCCACGTTAAGGCCTAGCGTCCGTTCAAGAGTGGGACGGTGACTCTCAGAGGGTTCAAGGAAGCGAGGAATGACCAAGCTAGATTGCGTAGGTCTAAGTTAAGGTTACAGGAGAAACTCGAGGGTTTATATAAGTAGAGAAACGAGTTAAGGGCAGGCATGGAACCGGTTGGAATGTGTAAGAACAAGCTATGACGAATAGGAATGAGTCATGCTTGGTAAGAGTACGAGTCAGTGATGACGAAGTATGGAATGTGAAAGAACATCGAAGAACATCCGCTGACTAAAGCAAGCAAGAAATAAGAGGCCTAGGCAGGACTCGAACCAGCGACTAGGACTTAGTACAAGGTAATGAGAAAGGAAAGAATGAACGATCGTAACATTACCCCCGTATTAGAATCAAGTCATCGACGAAGATAAAAACTAGTCAAATGTTTAACCCGTAATGCCCAGGAGAACCGGTCATGTTTGCATATCCGACATCGTCGGTCGGATCATCTCCGTCATAGAGAGTGGCGTCGTCGTCGTCGCGTGAATAAGTCTCACCCGAGATACGGGTATAGAGTGGAGGGGGGCGTCGAGCAGCTCGATTGGTATTCGTTGATCGGCGGGACCGGGAAGAGGGCGCAACAGGTGGCGTGGTTGTATGTCTCTGCCCACGCCTAAGTGGGCAACGACCTTGAATGTGACCGGGTGCCCAGCGGAAGCACGTGGGACACTGGTATACGGGACAGTGGATACGTATATGGCCCAGTCTGTGACATACGAAGCAGGCGTCATGGTACTGGGGATGTGAGGTGGATAGAGGTATGGTGCCAGTCCGTTGCCGTTGCGAGGTAATATGGTTGCGTTCTGCACGAAAGAACACTGCCTCTTCTTCATCGTTCAAAGGGGAGCTAGATGCGGAAGGCGTCGACGAGGGGAGAGATGAGGTAGAAACTCCGATGACAGGGATGGGGAATTGAGCCGCAGAGGCGGACTCTCTGAGGTAACGGTCTAGGTCGTCCAGAAACTCCGGCATCCGTAGCTCGTAGAGAGCAATGCTGAGGTTGGTAATTAAATCACCGTGGATATTGCGGATGGAAGCAGCTTCTGAATGAGCTTGGTGAACCGTCGTCAAGGAAGGAGGAAGATTGGCGAGACGGGATGCTTGCAGGTAGGCGCGGTAAAGGGCGAAGAGGGGTGACCCCAGATCAAGGTGGGCTCCGATGGGTACCGAGAGTCGTGAGTCTAGCAAGAATTGGGACATGCGATCCATAACGGCATTATCCATCAACTCGTCGCGAAGACGATGGGCGGTGAGTGGTAGTTCAATGGGTAGGACTCTGACCGTGGGAGTAGCGGCAATATGCGTGGGGGCGTCTAGGTCTTCCTGCAAGATCGGCCATCCAGCGGAGTTTAATGGAAGACCGGTGGTATTCCATCCAGCCTCAGCGACGGTTGGGCTAGGGGGTTCTGGAGAGGAGGGACGAGTGGGTTGAATAGGTAGAGAACGAATAGGTAAGCCAGGGGGGTAAGTAGGAGAGGAAGAAGAACGGGACAGAGAAGAGATGGAAGACATAGTAGAGGACGAAGGGGTGGTAGGAGCGGACATGGTCTTAGCGGCGGGTTTTGCGTCTGACAGAAGATGGGGATCTTGGGGAAGAGGGGAAGGCGGACGGGTGAGCTTTTTTATAGTTTTCTAGGACTTCTGTGGCGTGGGTAAGGTCTGCTTCTTTAAGCCAGCGGTCTTCATCGGAAGAATATCCTTTCCAGCGGACTAGGTACGAGTGGCGCCCGGAAGAACCTCGGTGACGGAGAATTCTTTCAATTTCGTATTCCTCTTCGCCTTCTATTAGGTCAGGCGGTGGAGCGGGAAAGTTCGGTCCGTGGACGGGGTTTTCGCGATAGGGCGATAACAGAGAAGCATGGAACACGGGGTGAATTCTCCACGTCTGTGGGAGACGGAGTCTGTAGGATAGCGGAGATAGGACTTGGGTGATGGTAAAGGGTCCTTCCCGTTTTGGGGCGAACTTTGGGGAAGTCAGGGATCGTTTGAGGTTCCTCGCTTCCAGCCAGACTTTGTCTCCTTTGGCGAACGGTTTGAACTTCTGTCGAGTTCGTGCAGCCATCACTTGTCTGGCGAGTTCGTGTGAGGCGAGCGCTTCGTCTCTGGCAGCGG
>JBBPTG010000341.1:0-22647 GCA_038093975.1 Chalciporus piperatus | reverse complement strand
TCCGTTCGCGACTGTAGAAGATAGGCGAGATTCGCCCGATAGAGTTGAGGATCTGAAGACTTGATTTTCTTGGGATCGACATCATCGTGATCGCATCCGTCCATCGTATATCCGTCGGGCTTCAGAAGCACGGGGTAATAGATTCCGAGTCCCTTCTTGTGGCGACCTTTGAGACCACAGTAGAGTCGACAGCCGTTCTTTCCATGGTGACCAACGAGACCATTCAGATACGCGAGGCCAGGCCCGTCTGCAGTACTAAGAGCGAGAAACGGGTGAGATGTGAATGTGACATTGCGAGCGGCATCCCAGATCTCGAGTCCCTCCTTCTGTATTGCTACGAGGTGATGGAATCCAGGAAACAAGAAAGAGTCGAGGTTTTTGGGTTTTTTCGGTCCAGGAATGATGCAGCCAGGTAACACGTATTTCTTCTTGTAGCGGGTTTCGGGAGAGCGATCGAAAATAACCCAGATCGAGATCCAACAGTCGGACTCTTTCGATTGGTATAATTGAGCACCGTCGACTGAGAACATAAGGACGATGTCATGTTCAGTGATTTTGCCTGACTTGACAGCTTCGAGATAGTCAGAACCATCGAGGAAGTCCGAGAACTTGTTGAGTAGCCCGTCGGCCGATGCGTTCAGTTCACGAACAATCCGCCGGGTGTACTCGTTGCGATGTTGCATCTCCATCGCACTTCCCGGGTCTCGAAACATGGCTTGAAGTTGTGGACCGATGGGTATAGTCGGGAATTGTTGTCTTGCAACTTTCTTTCGCCCTCTTGTCTGTTGCAGGATATCCTCACGGTAACGACCTTGACTGCACTCGGGACAACGATCGAGATTTGAATATGGCCCTGTGTACGCTACGCACGAGTTAATACACATATCGTGCATTATACCCGACACGCCACTGAGCTGTTCGACAGCTTGTTTTGCCTGGTAGTATGTCGGAAAGGTGTTGATGTGAAGGCGTTCCATCAATACGTCGCGCATAGAGTCGTAATCAGTTTGGGCATGTGATAGTCCGAGATACATTTGAATGGCTGCTTTCAAATCCTCGTTGCCGTCAAGAGTGAGGATAGATGTTGGTGGATTTCTGAGTCGTTTGAGAGTATCCGAGTCGAGATCCGAGTAGGGACCGTCTAACGAAGCATTTGAGAGTGCGTGAACGAACGCAATGGATGTCCGGAGGTCTTCGAGTGATACACGATTGTATATATTTGCGAGGAGTTCTTCTTCGTCTGGGTCAACAGGGTGAGGTGGGCTAGGCGAACGATCTGGGGTAGGCGAACGATCTGGGGTAGGCGGACGATCTGGGGTAGGCGGACGATCTGGGGTAGGCGGACGATCTGGGGTAAGCGGACGATTTGGGGTAAGCGGATGATCTGGGGTAAGAGGACGATCTGGGGAGCGAGAGCGATTCGGAGAGCGAGAGTGACCACGACTCTCTGTCTCATTATTGCCCTGATTCTGTACATGAGATGAATCTAGATGACGACTATCAGAGGATTAATTTGCGCTCAACCTACTGTTTTTGCAAATGGATATCGTCGAGAAGGTCTTTCCGGAGAGCAGAAGGAGGTCTGCTCGTTCTGAGACGGAGGTAGCGGGGGATCGTGTTGCGAATCTTCTCGTTCACGTTCACTACCGTTGTCTTCAGACTCTTTCGCGTTCTCCTGCTCTTCTGTGACCTCGCCCTCTGCTTTGGTCGCCTCGCTCTGTCTAGCAAGCCGATTTGCGATCGTATTTGGCTCTTTGCGAAGGTCTTTGTGTCGAAAAAAAGTGGCCTTACTGACGTCGGTGGGGATGTAGCCATGCTTTCTGCAGTCGCATACATAGGTTCGTTGTGCGGGAGGCATGTTTCAATGACGACGAGTTGGTAGTGGGTGTCGGGTGCGGCAAGTGTGCAAGAACATATGTGGTGTATGCAATGTATAACACATTGCATGCACTACATATGTTGCTGCATATGTTGTGCATCGACATGATGTCTGTTGGATGTAACAAAAGGAGAGATGGATACAATGTAATGCGTAGTCTACATATGATCCCGATACCAGCCGAGACCAGAGCGCGGTCTCACTACCAGCCGATATCTCACGCTACCCTCCGATTGCTCGTTTTGACTGGGTGTGAGTGGTTGAAGACTCCTATAAATGATCAAACGACGTCGGAAACGTCGTGCACCGCCACCGGGCCATGATCGTTGCACAATTGCAAGGTTCCATGAAATCTACTATTACATCTTCTACATGTAACACGGTACTTTCAATTTTTCTTCGCATTAATGATATCAACGAACTCGGGCTTCAAAGAAGCTCCACCAACAAGGAATCCATCCACGTCCGGTTGCGTAGCTGTAGACCCCCCGATGAGTTAGATAACATCATCTCTGAGCATACGTTGAAAGACTTACAGAGCTCCTTGCAGTTGGCTGCAGTGACACTTCCACCATAGATGATCCGAGTGCCCTCAGCAACAGCAGGAGAGACACGTTCTTTCAAGAACTTGCGGATATCAACGTGAGCTTCTTGTGCCTGTGCAGAAGTGGCTACTTTGCCAGTGCCGATAGCCCATACGGGTTCGTATGCGATCACGATGTTCCTATATCATGCGTCATCGATATCACGGCGGATAAAATTTTGGGATTGGGGGATGCACGCACTTCCAGTCCTCGTCCTTGAGAATGTCAACGACAGCCTGGAGCTGAGCGTTGACAACCTCGGCAGTCCGACCTGCCTCTCGCTCCTCGAGCGTTTCACCCGCGCAAAGGATGACCTTGAGAGTTGCATCCAGAGCTGCCTTGGTCTTCGTCCCGATCAGCGCTGAGGTTTCGTGGAAGAACGAACGACGTTCCGAGTGTCCTGATTTATTTAAAATTGGAATCACCACATCAACACCACCACGACGAAGATCAGATCGATCGACGAGTGAGAATGAGACAATGAAGCGAGGAAGTATATGACGCGGAACGCGCACCTAGGATAACGTATGGGATACCGGCATCAACGAGCTGAGTCGGACTAACAAACCCCGGAAACTGTTAAAAACACCATCGCCTAGGGTTTCTGTAACTTTGGCTCGTACCTAGTTTCTCCAGTGAAAGCACCACTGGGCTTGGAGTAGCAGTTTTGAGCAGCGAGCTGGATTTCCTTACGGACGGAATACTTGAGAGGAAGGAGGTATAATGTGGGTGGTGCAATGACGACCTCTACGGTAACACGACGCTCCGGTTTTCAGTCCTACGAGATGACGTGTTTGTCACAGTGCTGATACATACCGGTCGAGGGGTCAAGATCAGCTTTGTTGAGGATGTCCACGATGGCCTTCTTTTGCTCCACCGTGGCGGGGTTCATCTTAAAGTTACCTCCAACGAAGAATTGGCGAGACATTGTTGCTGAGCGACTGCAGAATGAGTGAGAGAAGTGGTGGTGAAAGGATAGACTCGAGTCGCGGTGTTGATTGCGATTAGATATCAAAATCTAACCAATTCGGTATCACGTCGGGCTCAATCGGTGTAAGCGGAGGCAAAGTGCTTGGCAAAGATCTCAGAGTCGACCCAAGCAGAACGACTGTCTTCTGCTCATCGAGATTCTGGTTGGGGAGACGAGGGTCGACCAACACAGCGGGTGTGGTCATCTAGGGCTACTCTAACCTCCAGGCTTACTTCCAACATGATTGCCACCCCGAAAGACACGAAATCAGAGTGCTTTACTGATACCCTCCACATCACTGGCACCCAGGTGCCGTCAAATTTCTCCCATCCCAACCTCCAGCCATCATGACGATAGCGTACAACAACCCACCCGCACCGGGGAAGTAAGGCGTAGGCACTCTCACTCCACCAATCGGCATGCCGACGTCGTCGAACTGAAACAGGGGATGAAGGAGCCATGAAAGAGCCTTCTCAGGCTCACCAGAGCGTGCAGCATTCATGGCTAGCATCGGGAAATCCCATCTGAGGACGGGTTAAATAAGTGAACGTTCGGCCGAAGGAAGAAACGGGTTTACCCAACAATTCGAGGTGTTCCAATATTGCCAGACGATGTGGGCGGTGGCGTTAACGATACGGAGATCGACGCCAGCGGTCTGGGGAAACTATCCATATGGACCGACAAGAGAAATGGTCGTTCGTAAAATTGGCGGTATACCAAAAGTCGCTCAGGATACCTTCGTAGACGACGTACAGACCGTTTTGAATTGGCAGCGGCGCAAGGTTCTCCATCACATCCATCCAATCTGCTGGTGTCTCCTCCCTAAGTCAGCATTCACTGCCCGGCAAAACTTAACCCATACTTGCAATACGCCAACTCGAAGGCCGGATTGATAGTGATGTTCGGGCTCGTATCCTCTGTGACCGTGTCCATCGGCGACCCAAGATCATAGACGTGTGCTATCGTTGTACCACGCAAAGTCCGCCATCCAATTAGCAGTCTGGTTCACCACATTCCTCCACTTCTCCAACGTCGTCAAAGTCGGGAAGGCGCGGTACTCGTATTCCGCGAACACGAGTGGGTGAGGTTGTTGCCAAATCAGTATCTCTCGTTGATGTCGTTCTTCCAGCCCAAGACGACATGATGGCGTCGGGAAGGAATGTCTACAGGCCGGTCATGTCTGCTCCAAACGCAAAGTTGCTATTGCATGGGTGCGGCGAGGCTGGAGGCATTGCGGGTTGGGTTATAAGTGGAGACGACGGCGTGTCTGTCGATTTTGGCAGTTGTACTGGGAAGGCATGTGAGGACTAGGAAGGATAGGTGTTTGAACCAGTGCATGAGGGTCGTGGGGTCTGATTCAGGTTCGTTGTTCAGCATTATGTTGTTGCCTGTGAAGAACCCCGGTACCATCGACCACTGCGGCAGCGGTCCGGATGAACATGGACAAAGAAGCAACCTGTAGATCACAGTGGGGCACGAGTTGAAGAATAGAGCGTTTGCATCAAGAATAAGGGTCATCTCAATAGACGAGACGGAGTTAAACTTGAACATTGAAGGCTTCGACGTTCGAGACCAGGCCAGGATGATATCCAAGATTTGGCTCCACAAGTGTCACGTTCGACTGTGATCCAAATTTTCAACCAGAACTCATGCAGGAATGGGCCAGAGACCTACGAAATGTTTATGCAAGTTAGATGTGGATGACGAGTGAGGTTTTCTCAGCTTCCTCCACCGAAAACTGTGCTGGCATGCTTAGCGTCGAGCGAGCGATGGTGCGAGGAGGGCTGTAGTTCAAGATACAAATCAAGGTTGAGCTGAAGTTATACATCAACCCACCTTTGATTGTGTCTTGAACAATCTTGAACCCACAGCGAGGTAAACGTCCGTGGAAAAGAGACCAGGATCGCCAGGGATCGCCTCGCTTCGGTACAACGAGGCTGTCCCGGACCGCCATGCCCTCGCGCCTATCCCTCCAAATAACACCTTGCCCACCGAACCCCGATACCCTGGACGGTATACCCACCTCTTGAGCACCAGGTAGGAGCCCAACGATGGCATATCCACCACAACAGATAGATGTAGTCAGCGGAGAACAATACCGCTACGCCCTCGCCAACTTCGTGAGCTTCGTCTGCGTCAATGATCACTACTAAATACTAAATCCCAATCCAGCGTATCGCACACGAGAAAGTCGAAGAACAGCGACAACAACTTGAAGAGCAAGAGAAACAGGTCGCTCTCCTCCGAGCTCGTATCGGACTCCTCGAAGGTACCGCCAATCATCAGTCGAATGCAAACTCGAATCAGGGTGGTACATCTGTCGATGATTTCTCGATCAAGGTGCGGTCCAGTCCAATCAAGCTCCTGACATCGAATACCGATGTACGTTTCTCGCTCCCATCGATAATAGAACGCGGCATCCCAACTCGAACGACTTATCAACCGTTGGGCTGCTGATGTCGTCCGCGCGCCCTCCATTTCCCTTTCCGACATTTACTTCGCAGCCCTCTCCGATCTAACCGGATCAGACACCCCGATCGATTCACTCCCCCCATCCGGCCCAACACCCATCCAAGTCCAAAACATCCTCCGTCACGCCCTCTCCGAAGCTATCAGCTCCGAAATCATCAACGTCCTCATGGTAACCAACTCGGCAGAGGCGAACGCACAATTGACGAGGATACACGAACATCTGTTCTCCAGTTAGTCCAAGTGGATTCACATATGTTCAGATGAGGCCGGTTTCCGCTGATCACACACCGTTTTGAACAGGAAACCCAGTTGTGGCGGGCGTATGGCGTCGTCAAACATTCTCAGCTGCTGTCGAATCTTGCTCTCCAGAACTTGCCACCAGTATCCTTCACGAACTTATCCCCACTCTCCTCAAAGCCCTTGGTGACCACGCCCGAGGTATCCCATCCATCCTCACATCCGCTCACACCTTCTCTCGCATGCTTCACGGCTCCCCGTCGACAGGTGGCAGCGGTGGCGCGGATGCATTCTATCGGTCGTTCGTGCCTGAGATCGGGAGTCAGTTGTTCCCGAGACAGATTGAGCTCGTGAAGAGGTGTTTGAAGAGTGAGAGGGGGGAAGGGGATAGGGTCGGGACGACTGTCTTCCCTGGACTCGTCAAGGTATCGAGGGGTCCAACATCGCCTGGTGGACAGGAGAACGTTCAGACGGTCGTAAGGCGCGCGCAGGTCATCTGTGAGTGTGCGCTTGCCGGTGGGGAGATGTTCCCCGGGAAATAAGCGCTTAAGCCATCGATCCTGCTGTACCAGCCATACCAGATGATTTCTTTTGTTTTGGGAAACGTGGTATAGGATTGCGACCTGCCCGAATTTGTGAAATTCAAGTTGCGGGAGTCAGCGTTTGCGGCTGGAATGTTTGGCAATTGCAAGACAGGACCAACCTCTCTAAAATTGCAACCCTTCAGTTAGTTATGTAGGTGATCTCGGGGGCATTAATTCTCTCAGGCGAAAATAGTACTTGACCGTGACGATCCCAATTCCCATATTGATACTATGGTTAACACTCACGCTGTCCACAATCCAGCTAGGGGCCCCGCAGCGGCAACCCTTGCGGTTTTTCCTTCATGCATAAAACCCACGTCCATCACGCCGCCGGTAGGGCGCTGTCATCCGTGGTGCACCATAAAACTGGCGATACAATCCGTCACCGTTCTCACAAGTGAGTGGACATTTTGATCAAACTCGTGGTAGGTCTCTCTGGGCTCTGTTCCAGAAGGTAGAAAGCCGCCCACTGACGCACACAAATTAGCCGCCGAAGTCGACCCAGATCCTCGTCATTGGTGGTGGGCCCGCGGGAAGCTATGCCGCAGCTGCTCTGGCCCGAGAAGGTTTCGATGTTGTCCTCCTCGAGGCTAGCAAATTTCCTAGGTTAGTGGTTTCGTTGTGTTTTCTCGATGTGGTGCAGAGGGAAATAACGCTGGCGTGCAGATATCATATAGGTGAAAGCATGCTTCCGTCTGTACGCCAATTCTTGCGGTTCATCGGGGCGGAAGATGCTGTCAAGTCCTATGGATTCGCGTCCAAGGTATGTAAATGACACCATATTGGGCTGTCTAAAACTGACGTCGGAGGAGCACAGCCCGGCGGTGCTGTGAAATTGAATCAGTATAAACGTGAAGGATGTAAGTCCACGCGCGTACGATGTGAGGGTCTAACATATAGCGAAACATGCAAGCACCGACTTTATTTCCCTCGATCCTAACAATGGCGCGTGGAACGTGGAACGTCGTGCGTAATGTTTGTTCATGCTAAGCCGAACGTGTCATGTCATTTATTTTACATCCGTAGGTCCGTGCGGAATTCGACGAGCTTCTTCTTCAACACGCAGCCTCCTGTGGAGCACGTGTGCACACGGAAACCCAAGTCACCGAACTGCATTTCAGCGTTTCTGACGCCAAGCAGCCGGTCGCAGCATCATGGAAGAGGCCATCGGGGGAGCAAGGTCAAATTGAGTTCGACTATCTTATCGACGCCTCCGGTAGAAATGGTATCATGTCGACGCGTTACCTCAAGAACCGCAAATTCAACAAGACTCTCAATAACGTCGCCTGCTGGGGATATTGGGGGAATACTGGCTCCTATATGCCCGGGACGAATCGGGAGAACGCCGTATGGATCGAAGCTTTGGAAGGTGATCGTGGTCAGTCGGGAAATATATGCACACCTACTCACGGATGGTATAGACGAGTCTGGGTGGGTTTGGTTTATCCCTCTGCACGACGGGTCCACGTCCATCGGCGTTGTCATGGACCAAGATATCAGCACCAACAAGAAGCGTGCGTGCGGAGACGCAGCTGGTGCGCGCGGCTATAGCCTTCAGCACCACTACCTCGAAGAGCTGCGACATGCGCCAGGGGTCATAAAATTGATCGGTGAAGGCCGGTTGCGAAATAAGGATAAGCTGGGCGGAGTCATGGCTGCCAGCGACTTTAATTACGCCGCGTCGAGCTATGCAGGGCCACGGTATCGGATTGCTGGTGATGCTGGAGGTGCGCAGATTTAAAAACTACTGATTCGCTTTACCTGATGGACCGTTAGCATTCATTGATCTGTTTTTCTCTTCTGGAGTTCATTTGGCCTTCACCGGAGCCCTGTCTGCGGCCATCATTATTGCTACATCCATCCGTGGAGGTGCCACAGAGGAGGAAGCGCAGCGCTGGCATACGTCCAAGGTCGGCGTGGCGTATAGTACACGGTAAGCATGTTTCTTCGAAAGGCGACCACATAGGGTCCTCACACCCCTTGTTCAGATTCCTTCTCGTTGTGTTGGCTACTTATCAGCAAATACGTAACCAAAGCGCTCCAGTTATGAGTGACGTTGAAGAGGACAACTTCGATCGCGCATTCGACATCCTCAGACCTGGTAAGTGACGTGAAGCTTCGAGAGGACACCACCTGATACTTCAATCCTCTTCAGCTATCCAAGGCACTGCAGACGTAGGAAAGACTCTAACCGAGGATGAACTACAGGTGACTTTTTCCAGGTTCGTTGCAGCGAAAGCCTTTCTAATGTTGCATGTAGCAAACCATGGAATTCTGTCGCAACATATCCGCTCCGACTAGCCCCGAGATGTATGAGTCCGTGCGTAACAGGTAAGTCGCCTTGGTTCACATACGTTGAAAACGCCTAGTGAAACACGGTTTCTCGTTCGAGACTGGGTCCGGAGCTTCTCTCCCCGTCGGGACCGATCCTCCTTCCTGCTGATGTGGACCAGATTGTCTCTGCGGAGGATGAGGATGCGAAATTCGTACTGGGCCAAGTGAATGCTCGGAAGCCCATTCATGCGATGCACAGCGCCACGGAGCACTTTGAACACGAGATGCATTTTGGATTCAAAGCGGTGTTGGAACGCGGTAGACTTGGACTAGTCCTTGGGAACAATGTTGCTGCAGTTCGAGGGTAGATTCAGTTACGAGGTGTACTATTATACGAGATCGCAGAATGTATGATGGTGCAATATGAGTCGGTAGAAATCGTAAGCAGCCCGACCGCCGCACACCCAAAAGGCGGATGTACTGAATGAGTCCATTCAGGATTGTGGACGGTATATGTATTAGTTGTGAGACGTAAGTGAGCCGGCGGGCTTAGTACAGGAATATGGAATATGAACATAGACTCAAGATTACAAACACTAGGAGTGCTGGAGTGCTGGAGCGCTGGAGCCTCTATCACGGTGATGACGAAAACATGTCACGAAGAGATGGGGATTGCGGGCAGGAGCTCAAGAACTCTTGAAGACCAGATGCCAGCATCCGTGCTGTTGGCCGCTCCTCTGCAGAGTACCAGCAGTGGTGAATGAATTCCCAATGACGATCATCCATCGCCCGCGATTCCGGACGCTTGGGTTTTTGGCCCTTGAACATTCGAACAGGAATTGCACCCTCTTCCCGAACCTCCGACCATGGTTGTTTGCCCGACAGTACCTATGAGGAGATTAGCATGTCCACGAATTATTTACATTACGCTCCGACGAACCTGCAGAGTGAGGCATCCGAAGGAGTGGATGTCGCTCTTGGGGGTCCTCTCGGGTGCTTCATCTTCCTCAGCAAGAATCAGTTCTGGTGCACACCATCGTATTGCACCCGGTCGTGTAGTGGACCTCTGGAGGTATGCCAACGCTTCGGGTATGTTCCCCACCGCCGTAGAATAGCCAAAATCAGCTAGGCGTGCGGTGAAACTTGCATCCACAAGTACGTTGTTCTACGGAACAGTCATCAAATCTGGATTTCGGTGCATTGCTTTGACCTACGCCATTGAGATCCCCGTGAACGATTGGACTCCCAGGGAAGGAGTGCACTATCAAGTGTGTGTGTGTGTGTGTGCAGCAAAATACCCCAGGGATTGGCTCTGACGTACGGTAATCGAGCCCATTGGCGGTGTCCCACAACTGTCATGAACGGGTGAGTGGACCAATAAGCGGACACATGGGCAACATACAAACTGCAGTTGATGGGCGACATGAAGCTGTTCACCATGATTTCCAAGGAATCTTTGAAGACTTCCATTCGGCATCCATGCAGAGACGAGTGCAAGTGAACCTTGCATTCCAAAACCAGTGGAAATACCGAGGAACGGTACGATGTTGGGATGATCCAATCTCCTCCAAATCCCGAGTTCTCGACGAACCATCTAAGTATCACGTTAACAGTCAGGATACATCCGCGCCTCGATAACATGAGTATATTCAATTACTTTGACGGCATGATGAACATCATCGCCTTCGTCCAACGTAAACCTGAATCTGAACGATTTGACGGCTACCTGAAGGAAGGTAGGTATGTAAGTAAACGGCTGTCAGGAGTCCGAATGTTGTTCAAACCTCGGTGGCACCTGTAGGGCTGTTGTAGTGGCATCTATATACATCACCAAAGGCGCCTCCTTCCGAGTATCGGTCCTCAAGTTTGACGATAAACTGGGTGAGATCGAGTGGCGCCGTGAGGGAACGCTGGGACGTCGGAGCATGCGGCAGGGTCGATCCTGCTGGCGGTGGAGCGACTTGATGTGTCGTTGATGGCCCGGTGAATGAAAGGCCACGAGCGTTATCGGATGGCTGCGAAGGGTAAGATTCCTAATGCCTAGTGAATGCGAGGGGGTAGGGGAGCTGTTACCTGAAGTGAAGAGGTGCATGTCTCTAGAGCGTTCTCAGGAATTGGCAAGTTTCTCCGTTCCGGCGTACGCGTGCTAGCTGGGTCGGCGATGGTGGTAACGTCCGATGATATGGATGGTACTGGTGGAGGAGTAGGTTTGGTCGACTGTGGATACTACGGGTTAGCGGATGCTGAAGGAGAGCTAGTCGATGAAATACCTGGGTCTCGTTGCTCTGCCATGGAACGCGCCAAAACAAGATCTTTCCATATCCTCCTGCAGCTGCCACTACGTCGTTTGATGGAGAAATGCAGACTGCCAACACTGGTTCCCGGCGTTGCAGGGGGTGTCCGATGGGATGACCAGATGTATCCCAGAAACGGACGGTCCTATCGCGGGACGCACTTGCTAGTTTTGTGCCATCTCGTGAAAGTGAAAGTGACAAAATGAAGTCGGTATGACCTGTCCATGGTCGTCCAATTTGTTGTCCCGTTTCTGTGTTCCAACAGCGAATCGTGCAGTCGTCCGAGGCAGAGTAGAGTTTGGTACCATCACGCGACCATTGCAGAGACTTGACCAAACCCTCGTGTCCCTCGAGCGTAAGGATTCTTCGCGGGCCGCCCTCAACGTCGTAGATGAAGATGTCATTTCTCCCAATCGCGAGTTTGGATCCATCACAGCAAAAACAGAGTGAACTTCCACCAGTGGTACCGTGGCCAACACCATCAATCTCGATCTTTTGTTTGGTTCGTCGACCATTCGTCTCCTGAATGATGATGGCCCTCCTGCCATACGCGAGGAGTCGATCATCTGCCGAAATCGCAATTCGGGAGTACGTCTCTGTGTGTTTCCAACCTTCGACGGGTGTCTGCGTCCGCACATCCCACATTGTAATGTTCCCCACACTATCCGCGCTAATTATCCTTCTCCCATCGCTCGTCACAGCAAGCTGCTCGACACCTGCTGCGTGGACCATCGACTTCCCTTCTTGTTTGCCATCTCCTACCGTCCATATCCGAACTGTCTTATCTCCAGAACCGGTCACCAGTCGTTCGCCATCCGGGAGGTACGCCATCGTCCAGATCTGGTCTGTGTGCCCCCAAAGTGTGCGAAGAGGCCGATCGTCACGTTGGGAAGCTTTGTACACTTTATTGGACATGGCGAAACAATGTGGATGGGGTATGGTTGCGAAAAAGAGTTTCGAGACGACTACTCCGCAAGGGGTGATGAGTCTCCCGCCCCACAACCACGAGTCTAACACGAGGCTGACAGGAGTATCTCCGTCAAGCGCCCGCCTCCATCTTCGTTTTTACTGTACCTGGCTGCCGGGCCATCGGAGTAGCCCCGAGGGATCATCACGACGTTACTACAGCATTTTTAAGTCATCATGCATGCAGCTGCTGCGTTGACCTTGTCAGGACTTGGGGGTAACGGAGTAGATTGCAGTCTATGTATCCCTAGCAATCGACGAGTTTAAAGCACAAGCAACGACGCAACCGTGGCTTGAGCTTGTATCACCTAACGTCCCAACCTCGTCAGCGATGAAATGATACCCAGATCAACGGTGAACTCACCTCCAAGGCTTGCTGTGCCTCCAACCGTCTCCGCGCGGCCTCCAGCCAATCGTGCAACAACTCCTTGGGCGGACCCGTCAACTGATTCAACTCCCTCGCCGCGCTATCCAAATCCTTCTCATTCATATGATACTCCGCCCTCGCCAGCACGCTCAACACGTCCACACCCGAAGTAAGTCCGTGTCTCTGGAACCTAAACGACGACAGCAAATGCGATGCCAAGTGCGACAACACCCCAGCGCTCTGATCCGGGACCAGTGCGACGCTCGATACGCGGGGTGCGACGGATGTCGTGAACCACGTCGTCAAATCCGCGAGGGGTTCCACCCCCACATCCGGAATATCCGTCTCTTCAAGAGTCTCCACCGCAGCGGACACGACGTCATCTTCCTTCGCAATCGCGACGTGTCTCAATATCCGAAGTTCCTCACGGAAGGGTTTTCGAACGGGGGATTCGATGGCAGCTTGCATAGCGCGTATGGCGGTCCACATCCCGTGTACGCGGATGTTCTCGTCAAGGTAGGAAGAGTTGTCGAGGGCGAGACGTTCGAGACGTTTGAGACCTGTGGCGAGTTCGTCGAGTCGGGCGAGTCGACCACCGCGTTCTTCTTCGACCTTGACTTGGATTTCGCGGATCCAACGACGTTGGAGCTCGATGCCCTGGGCAATGACGGCCTCCTGCAAGCTATTCGAAAGAGCAAATCAATTCCAACAGTCGAGTCACACGAACCTACAAGGGAGGAGGTTGACTTACCGCTCGTCCATGAGCTCCGTTTGTGCCTTGAGCTCCTCATCGAGCTTCTCGCGATACGCCTGAACGACCTTTGCCTTTTCGTCCGCCACAAACTTTTCATTATCCTCCCTCTGCAACACCAGCTTGTCCTGAGACTCGATCTCAAGTTCGAGCAACTTTGTGTTATATGCATGAGCCTGCTCGTCAAGCCTTGCCTCCAGCTCCTTCTTCTCTTCCTCTCTTATCTTATCGAACCGAGAAGCGAGTTCAGTGAGGTCTGTTCGGGCGGTTTCGAGGATACCCTTGGCTTTTTCGGCGGCACCAGGGTTCGCCTTGAGGTACGAAGCGAGGGCATCGATAGTTCCTGCGAGATGGGAGACGACGGGTTCGGAGATGCCAGCTTCAACGACGGCAGGTGCGACGAGGGGGAGCTCGACTGGTGCGGGTTTGACTACTTTAGGCGGAGTTGGTCTTGAAAACCCGGGAGGTGGTTCGAAACCAATAGGTAGTGGAGCCGAGTAGACGTTCGGTTCATCCAGTTTCTCGTGCACAATGACAACCTCGACCTGGTCGGGAAGAGGCGTGACTTCTATAGGCTTCGCCAAAGCAGCCTCCGCCTTCCTAACGAGCTCGTCAAGTTCCTCAGCGAACTGAGCAGCCCTGAATTTGGCAAGAGCAGTCATTTTGGCAGTCTCTTCCGTCGTAGGCTGTTCAGTCGATTTCTGGACGATAGTCTTGAGCTCTGCGGCGGTGGACTTGACTCGCTCTTTGGTTTCGGCGAGAGATTTCGACTTTTGCGTGGTTTCGCGCGATGGCTCTGCATCCTTTGCCTTGTCCTTCTGGGGTGCTGGAGTTGTGGCCTTGGTGTCCGGTGGCTGAGGAATCACGTTCCCTAATTGCCTCTGCACGAAGTCATACACCGATTTTGCAGTGTCAACCGTGGCAACGACGACCTGTTGCAACGTGATATCGTCCCAGTGATGTTGTTCTCCATACTCGACGAGAACATTGCCCAGAGGAACGTGTTTCGTGAAAAGTTCTCTGTACTCGGGGTTTTCATAGGAGACGAAGGTGCTTCCGATGTAAAACGTGCCAGTTGCGGTGATGGAGAAGAAAAGGAGCTTTCGGAGGGAACCTGACGATTTCGGGGGTGTTGGAGATGCGGATGCGGAGGCAGCAGAACCTGTGGTATTGGTGCTTGACAGACGCTGTCGGGTATGACATGAGGAGGGCCAGACGACGAAAAGGAAAGCCTGGTAAACTTACCGTCCTTGCCCTAACCAAGCCTCTGCCAGCGGCTCGTTTGGGGACTGAAATGGCGCGGTACATCGTCTGCAGCAGCTTACAGTCTACTATAGACTTTGAATTCGGATAGAGTCTTTTGCTCACCCGTTCACCTCTAGCCGGGAATTTCCGTGGGAAGCCAAGCTCACTACCACGGCTTGGACTCCGAATCTTGATTATACCTAACTGATACATAACAAGGCCCTCCGGGCATCCCTGTCCCCGACGGCTGTTTCCGATAGCTGGCACCACTGGCAGCCTGCTTGAGTGTCAGTCAAATGACAGTGTATTTCCGAGCCTCTCTATCACCCAGCATCACAAAAATTGTGGAAAGTAGAGACAGCACGATATGTTCGACAGTGTGTGGCAGTGCAAGAGACACGTTCGTCATGTCACGATCATGACGTCAAGTCACGCTTTGCTCTACTCGAGAACACAAAATCCCGACATATGTAGAGCGAAACAATGTGATGTAGATACACTGTAGAGACAGACGCCATCTGGAAAATAGCGATACGACACTCGTAGATATAACAAGCTCTGCAATACTAAAGCCCCTATAACGCTCCATAACCTTCTTCGGCCCATATATCATCATCCAACTCCTCTCCCTCATCCGCAACTACACGATCCGGGTCGTCCTCGTCAGAATCGTTTTCCGCTAGGTCTTCAACGTCTCCCTCCAATTCTCCCTCATACTCGATCCCCTCCATCTCCACTTCCTCTTCCTCTTCCTCTTCCGAACCATCTGACTCTTCCTCGTCATCCCCGGGTTCCGATTCGTCATCGCTCGTGTCTTCATCGTCGTCTTCTCGCACCACGCGTCCCTCTCGTTGCAAAAACTCGTCCCAATCCCTTGTCGCCAAATGACCCACCCCACCACCTCGGAATCTCATGAACATGTCTCTATCGACAAATCTGGAGAATTGGTCAGTAATGTTTTTCAATAGAATCGAAGAAACCTTACATATTGACGTAGTAGAATTGCCACTCGTCTAATATAAGATCCTCCCGAGCAACAGAATCTCCGAGGTAGTCTTCGGAGTCTTTGACACGCCCGTAACCATAACCTGGAATGAGATGCACTCCCCGCACAACGGCATTGGGATCGACGAAGCCGAATGCCTCCGACAGATGGTCAGCATCGAAGAATTGAAGGCGGTGCAACCGCTTAGCATCCCAACCGGCGTTGAAGTTGGAATCGCGTTGGAACCACCTGACGAACAAGACGTCCATTCTACTTGGCCGGGAAAATGGGGAGTTCGGATCGGGACGGTGTTCTACCATAAGATGAAGTATTTTCACCACGCGCGCATACCAGTAGGGATGTGTCCGTTCGTCTTCCTGCGACAGCAACATAATGTCTGGTCGAGTTGCCGGATTGATGGTGTCCTGCTCGCGTCGAAGATCGTATGTAGTGTAGTTGATTCGCAGGAGACTGTGTTCGTGGACCATGTTATTGTGGAAAAGGACTGTTGCACGGTCGTCATCAGAAAACTCGTATTCGTCTCCGTTGTATGCCAATCCCCGTAAACGAGCGAGGAGATGGTCCTTCAATCGGGGAAAGAAATCCTAGAGGCGAGTTAGAGATTAATTAACTGAGCATTGACGAAATGATACCTGAATGGCGGGATCTTCTCCTTTCTCGCTAAGCCATTCAGTCAGATCTCGACTACTGCGCTAGTTTATTGAAATGTGATAGTGGTCACATGGGGATGTTTGCTGACGACGGGTTCTGTTGGCTCGACTCGGAGCGGTGGTTTGATATTCTCCCTTTTTCTGAAGTGATTCGCGTGTTTCGTCCACTTTTTGTATAAAGCGTTGTATCGCTTCCTGGTTGGCGATGCTCTCGACCATGCTGCCCTTCTTCTTCCCTGAACGTGTATATCTTCTCTTCACGCGCCTATGCTCGAGTTCACCCTGTTCATGTATCGGGACTTATCAGTCCATTTCCCTTGAGATGACGACTCCTCACCATTTGAGTACTGTAGCTATCTGTGGTACCATACTCTCGGATTGTGCTCGGGTAATCTCCAAGCGCGTGGTATTTGTATGTCTTGAGGTTAAGCCGTTTTACCTTCGGACCTGTTGAACGACCACCTCTCGATGGCTGTTTGGCAGCCAATGCAGCTTCTCGACGGCCACGTGCGGCATATTCTTGAGGGAGCTCTGTTGTATGATAGAATGAACAGGTTTTCTCTTCGAACCTCCGCACCGAATGGCTCAAAGAACGTGTGGCAATGTCGAACAAGTCGAGCGTAGCATCGGTGTGGAGACGAAGCTTGGAGAACGCATGCCAAGTCGCCAAGTCGAACAGCAGATCAAGGATGATTTGGTCATGAGGCGGTGGTAATAATGCCTCGAAAACAGGGATAGAACACTGATTAGCGAGTATTAGCAGAAAAAAATCTCGTAGATAGACCGCACCGCACCTGTAACAAGTCTTCAAAATCCCGGGCAGCCAGCCGCTTCATCGCCGATGCATTCTTGTGGAAGTTTCTGATTGTTCCACGACCGAACGTTGGCACTTTTCGATACCTTGACAGTTCGTTCACACACAATAGTGACAGGACGACACATACTTTCTTACCTCCAGTTCAGTTCCTGTACTCCGACTCCACCAGCAGCATATAAGATGCGCATCAGATGGATAAATATTGCTTTCCACACTCCCAGTTCGAACTCGTGGAGTAAGTCTACGACGAACAGGAGGAAGTAGTTGAACAGCTCATCGCAGATGCGTTCGGAGAAACTGTTCTTAAAAATAGCATCGTTAGCAACACAAGAACTTAAATATGAGACGCCTACATATGTCGGAACAAGAGATTCACTCTTCAGGTATTTAGCGACACGGGAGCTCCCAACACGTCGTCCCTCCTTGAATAATTGCTTGCGAGCCTTCTCGACTTTGGTACGAGCAGGTTTTCGAGTGTTCGTCAGTCGGGTATGCATGTCACTCTCTGACCCCATTTCTGGGATATCATTTTTACTGACTAGACAACGAGGACAGGGACAGTTGCCAAGGAATTTGATGCAGGCGAGCAGTACCCTGTCACGGCGAAGATAGGAACAGCTGTCAAGGAGTGACAGGTGAATAGGGTGAATACTTACTTTTCAGGATAGTCTGCTGAGTAAGAGAACATTCGAGGGAAAATCCGTCTGATGATCCCATCGGAACATCGGATCAACATGCCATCTCTGTATGCCTTGACAAACTCGTCGTCAAGAAGCAGCTTCCAGATGGCATGCATAAGTTCCCTCTTGCAATGAGTGTAGATCTCGTCTGTTGATGCTTCGCCATAATGTTGGATATAGATGTCTTGAAAGTTATCCGGAAGCTGGAGTTGTAGTACTAGAATTAGTATACTATATTGATAATGATGACCTGACGAGTGTTTACCTTTGGTATATAGGCAGCGTGATGCATCGCGTTTGACGTCGGTTTACCGCGGGTATACTTAGATTGACTGCCGAACGACAAGTAAACGGGCCAGAGTGACGCATCGCCAAAGTTGGCTAGTTGTGTCGCGTCTGACCACAACATCAGAGGTGCGATAACTTGCTCGTAGTCATCACCTGCTTTCCGCGGAAGTGAATTGACTTCTTTCTGGAGTCTGAGCATTCGAGGCGAAGAGTAAGCCTCCGAGTAGACCTGGAATACTTGTTCCGAGTCATCAGAAGGCTTCCAAAATTGTTCATATGGGCTCATATGAAATGTAGTCGATACGCTGTCCGCGAAAGTGGATTTAATAATCTCGATGATCGAGCGGTGAATAACATCAATGGTAAGCATGGGGATCGTTGGGTCATTCTCGGATTGGTACTTGACCCCCTCCTTTATAAGTGGGATCATCACCGAACTCTTGCGCCAACTGTTACGAACGCTCAGTTCCTTATCCTAGTCTTTCCTAGACTTCACTACGCTTACTACGTTTCTCTTTCACTTTTGGACTTAGTCGCTTTCTCTCCCTTTTCTGTTATCTTATCTTATCAAGATCACATCACATGACCTGCTGACATCAGCTAGGTCTAGCCTTTCGCTTACGTAACGTGGCTGTGCGTGGCTGTGCATCTTCCCCACTGTCCATGACTCATACCGAGTCACCATGACTCAGACTCTTAATGACTCATTATGACTCACCGTGACTCATACTGACTCATCTCGCTTCCTAGTCATATACGCTATTGGCTGTTACTCGCCATGACTCATATCTAGTCATACCTAGTCATATAGTTAAGGTTTAGCCACAACATGTACAAACACTGTCAATAGTATATAAACCCGGGTTGACAAGCACTGGCTCTCCAGTCTTGTTCTCCTGGAGTTTCCTCTTCTTGAACTTCATGGGCCAAGCGCTCCTGCTTGCCTAGTCTGATCCTCAGCTCTAGTTACTGAGTTGATGTGGTTTCGCTAGGGCATGTTGTCTGATGATAGCGCTAGCTCTTGATTGAGTTGAGTCGTTTCACCAACCATGTTCGGCATGAAATGGATTTGACTCGTCGAGTAAAACCTTCTCGATGCGCCTACGTTCCCTGTCGTGTGAAAAAGAGGCTGCGTCCGCATGATTATACAGTGGATCAGCGGTGTATGATGCCAAACGCTCGAGCTCGGTAATTGACTTGGAGGTCGAACCTGTATATTGCCAGGTCATGAGGAGTCCCGCTGTTGGACTGGAGAATGCAGAGTACAGGTTTTCCGGAGTGATACATCAGTAACACTGCAAAAAGTCTGAAGTTACTGGAATGACTGGATCAGTTAAATCAGTAGTCCAGTGGCCCAGTAACAAGTAGTTTCAGTAGTTTCAGTAGTTTCAGTAACCTAGTCACCCAGTCATCAAGTAGTTTCAGTAGTCTTAGTAACCCAGTGGCCTAGTGGCCCAGTCATCCAGTCATTTCAGTAGCTTCAGTAGCTCAGTCATTCAGTCATCCAGTAGTCTCAGTAGTCTCAGTCATCCAGCAGCCCAGTCATCCAGTCATCCAGTCATTTCAGTAGTCTCAGTAGCTCAGTCATCCAGTCATTCAGTCATTTCAGTGGTCTCATTAGTCCAGTGGCCAAGTGTTCCAGTTATCCAGTAGTTCCAGTAACCCAGCAGCCCAGTCATCAAGTTATCCAGTTACTTCAGTAATCTTAGTAGCCCAGTCATCAAGTTATCCAGTTACTTCAGTAGTCTCAGTAGCCCAGTCATTCAGTCATTCAGTCATCCAGTAGTTCCAGTAACCCAGCATCCCAGTCATCCAGTCATCCAGTAGTTCCAGTAACCCAGCAGCCCAGTCATCCAATCATCCAGTCACTTCAGTAGTCTCAGTAGCTCAGTAGCCCAGTGTTCCAGTCATCCAGTTATCTCAGTAGCCTAGTAGCCCAGTGCCCTAGTCATCCAGCAATCCAGTTGTCTCATTACTCCAGTCATCCAGTATTCCAGTATTCCAGTAATCTAGTCACTCAGTGGTTCAGTAATCCAGTCACTCCAGTCACCCCAGTCACATAAATCACATAAGTCACTCCAGTAATCCAGTCACTCCAGTTAATCCAGTCACTTCAGTAATCCAGTCACTCAGTGGTCCAGTCCAGTCACTCCAGTCACTCCAGTCACTCCAGTCACTCCAGTCACTCCAGTCACTCCAGTCACTCCAGTCACACAAGTCACTCCAGTAATCCAGTCACCTCAGTAATCCAGTCACTCCAGTAATCCAGTCATCCTGTGGTCCAGTAATCCAGTCACTTCAGTCACACCAGTCATACCAGTTATCCAGTTACCCAGCCCTCAGCTCACCCAATCACTCCAGTACTACTCAGTCATCTAATAGAGTCATTCTAATTAGTGACATTTTATAATCATTCATAGGATGGATTATAGCTAAAGTCCACAAAAATGTGTACTAAAAGTGTAGTTAACAATGTGGGAAAGGGTATTAGGATTGAGTGTAGTGAAGTGTACAAAAAAAGTGTAGTAAAAGTGTAGTTACAAGTGTGGGAAAGTATAGCTAGATTGAGTGAGCAAAATGTACAAAAAAAGTGTAGTAAAAGTGTAGTAAAAGTGTGGGAAAGTGTAGCTAGATTGAGTGTAGCAAAAGTGTACAAAAAAGCGTACTAAAAGTGTAGTGAAATGTGTGGGAAAGTGTGTAGTGATAGAGTGTAGCTAAAATGTACAAAAAAGCGTACTAAAAGTGTAGTTACAAGTGTAGTGATTGAGTGTAGCAAAGTGTTACAAAAAAGCGTAGTAAAACTTGAATCAAATGTGTAGGAAAGTGTAGCTAGATTGAGTGTAGCAATAGTGTACAAAAATGTGTAGTAAATGTGTAGTTACAAGTGTGGGAAACTGTGGCTAGACTCAGTGTAGCAAAAGTGTAAAAAAAGCGTAGTAAATGTGTAGTTACAAGTGTGGGAAAGTGTATTAGGTTAGAGTGTAGCAAAAGTGTACAAAAAAGCGCAGTAAGTGTGTAGTTAAAAGTGTAGCAAAGTATGTGGAGATCAAACCTATTGAAAGTGTACAAAAAGGCATACACAAGTGTACAAAAAATATGGTAGCTATCTAGTGTAGGAGATCCTAATAAAGTGTAGCTACATTTCCCTAATGCTCGGACTTGACAAAAAATCCGCGCGAAAAAGTCACGTGACCAAGTTGAACTTGCCGCGCCACTTCTTCGAGTCTGTCTCACACCACTACACCACACCTCAACAACAACAGCAACATGGCCGGCGAGGGCTCAACAGCCCTGCCGGCAATGCAAAGTGAGTTTCTACTCACTCACTGACCCACCCACTCATCTCACCAACAGCCACTCGAGTCTCCCCCACCCCCACCACCACCTCCGAGTCACCTTAACACCAACTCGAACAACACGGCCGGCGAGGGCTCAACAGCCCCGCCGGCCTTACTAGGTGAGTTTCCACTCCCCCACCACCACATCCACTTACCTCAAACATAGCTGCTCGTGCCCCATCACCACCTCCCACCTTCAACACCCACTCGAACACGGCCAGCGAGGGCTCAACAGCCCCGCCGGCCTCACTAGGTGAGTTTTCACTTACCCACCACCACATCCTCACCTCGAACATGATACATAGCCACTCGTGCCCCACCACCACTTCCCACTGTAGCACCATACATGTACTAGTTAGACAGATATATTTCACATTTTTCCTGAACTCCTGAACTACATAAAGTGTGAAATAATTGTAAAATATAGTGAAATAGTAATTGGGTACTGGATTGCTGAACCCCTGAGTGGCTGGGTTACTGGAGTGACTGGATTACTGGACCCCTGAGTGGCTGGGTTACTAGAGTGACTAGATTACTGGACCCCTGAGTGACTGGGTTACTAGAGTGACTAGATTACTGGACCCCTGAGTGACTCGATTACTGGAGTGACTGGATGACTAGGATGACTGTATAACTGGACTGGCTGGATTACTGAAGTGACTGGATGACTGGATTGACTGGACCACTGGACCACTGGACTACTGAAATGACTGGATAACTGGATAACTGGATAACTGGATAACTGAGACTACTGAAATGACTGGATGACTGGATGACTGGGCCACTGAGACAACTGAAATGTCTTCATGACTGGGCTAATGAACTAATGAGATTACTGAAATGACTGGCTGACTGGATGACTGGGCAACTGAGCAACTGGCATACTGGTTTAACTGATCCAGTCATTCCAGTAACTTCAGACTTTTTGCAGTGTTGCTGATGCTCGAGAACCTGGTACAGGCCGGATATGTTTTATAGGAGGTCTTCGGCCTGTACCAGTGTCTCAGCAGTCAATTCCACTGCAAAGCTGGTACAGGCCGAGAATATCCTATAGGAAATCTTCAGCCTGTACCAGTTTCTCAGAGTTCAATCTCACTGCAAACCTGGTACAGGCCGGATATGTCCTATAGGAGGTCTTCGGCCTGTACCAGTGTCTCAGCACTCAATGCCACTGCAAAACTGGTACAGGCTGAGAATGTTCTATAGAGAATCTTCGGCCTGTACCAGTGTTTCAGAGGCCAGTCT